>JABASD010000168.1:0-110028 GCA_019776165.1 Pogonognathellus flavescens
TAGACACAGTTTCTTTTGGTTTTGATAGTTTACACGTAACTCCCCGCGGGGTCTCTATTTTCAATCGTACTGTATATAGATCTTTAAATCTTTATTTCATGCATGCAATTTAAATTTTCGAATTAGAAACGGTTAATCAATGGTTAATATCTGTATCCAAACTTTCCAAACTAACTAAGTTAATACCTTACTTCATCTTAAAAGTACAATCACTTTCTAATATAGGTAGTTATGAATTGTAGTATATCTTAGCGAGTATTATAGTTTTAAGTAGTAAGTAATATTGATTGGAGAGATTACGTTTATTAATAATCAATGAGTTGACAATATTTATTACAGATTGATTAGGTATTCCAGTGTTAATTGTCTCATTTGACTAGTTCTATGTAACGTTATGTAATGAAATAAAATATTACGCAGTTAAGTCATGTAGTATAGTTACAGAGGCATAACTATAACACAATAGTGATATATATTGCTAGTTAAGTTGGTATGTATTTAATATCTATAATTATCATTATGATGTTTTGATGCCCGGATGGATTCATAATAAGAGAAATTTTTCTTTGAATGCATCCATTAAAACTATTACTGTACATTTTCTTCGGTAAGGATTGAATGGGCGTCATTGCAATGAAGAAGGCAGAGTGAATAGTGAATAACCGATTCTAAGCAACAGAACATAAAAGATCATCTAATTTATTAACATTCTCCGCATCGAACTTTTTCTATTCATCGGATTGTCATTCCTCATGAATGAAAAAGAAAACATTTCTGAATGGTATAAATATAGGTCTACCTAGAAGATCCTTCTTGTGCTTTACATGAAAAAGTTTGATTATAGAAACGTTTCGACTTTCACAGGAATTTTTATATCTTAGTGAACACCCACTCTGGTGTTCCAGCTATTTACCCAAAAGGATTAGCCACTAACGATACGATTGTTTGGATAATGATGGCTGTAATTAAAGTTGTTGTAGAGTGAAAGTAGTTTCTTAAGTAGGTAGATTCTCGGAGTAAATACATCGGTGAGTTAGTGAGTAGGTAGACATAATATACATTGCCATACATAGGTAGGCATTTTTAGGCGCTTACAAATGGCTAAGAGAATACCAGGCTCAGAAACAGCTGGGGGAAGTATTGATCGACTGTCCATGATTGCGCAAGAGTCAAGCTAATATTTTGCTCAGAGTTTTCGCACAATCAGACTCTGACAAAATCATCATATACGTGTGTATTCCTCGACTTCGCTCCTCTGACCCACTTGAATGTTGAATTAGCCAAAAAATTTAAATATTTTACTAACCATCGAATCTTAGTGAGTGATAAGTACTTGTAGTGCATAGCTAGACATTTAGAGCAATGTCCAAACCGATTATGACGATAAGAACGGTATAGTGCAATGCAATAATCATTGTAACTGTTTTCTATGTAGTGCGTTAGCAGATAGAGTTTCCAAATCCAAGAAAAGGTTTCACTCATCGAAATGACGTGGAAAAGCTCAAAATTTGGTTTCATATTTCCTTCCGTGTCAATTGGAATTCTACTCTTGTACCTGGGTAAGTCAAATCAATCTTGTTAAAAGATAAAGCTTAATCTTTCAAAAATTAAGAGGTTAACATTATTATTACTTATACTAAAGTCTTTCCACAAAGTTCTATCAGCTTTGCTTATACTGATATTTTCCACTATAGTTAGTTAAAAAATCCTAAGGTGTTTTTACTTATTTGTGGTTTTCAGCTTGGCATTCAGAAGCATCCAAGTCAACTGAGTATTATGACCGAATTACAGTCGAATCGAAAAATAAAGCAGTGAAAAATTTGTTATGTCATGTGTGTCACTCAGAAAAAGACGAATCGTGCTTCAATTTAACAAAATATGGAGATGAATCCAAAAATTTCTCTCAACTATGCGAGCCAGACAAACAAATATGCATGGTGAGTTATTCTCTTCGCATTCTCTAGGAATTCTTTCTGTCATTTCTGCTGGAATATGAACTATTTTTAACTTTCCTATTGCGTATGTGAATGTTATTAGGTACGAAAATTTTCTTTTACGACATCCACATCGGATGGTTCCGGTCAGATGAAAACATTCGCTTTAAAGAGAGATTGCATGAAAGCTTGTGAAGACGGGTGCGTAATTATGGGGGAAAGAACAAGACTGTGAGTACAAATGTATATAATAAATCTCCAACGCTTTTAGCTAATTAATTATTATTCGTTGATTATAGAGCTATAGCCTTAATTAATTTTACTTACGGCTTGATTAGTCATTATGTATGATTGTAAGAAATGAAATGAATATATGATTATGAATTTTTAATGATGCAGATACGTTTGTTCGCAATGCTGTGACAGCGATCTTTGCAACGTGGGCAGTGGAGCTGGATCAATACATAATAGGAAAACTTACTTTCGAGTACCAAGTACTTCGGCTCGCCGTCACTTCTTTGAGAATACTGTCGGATCGTCTTTTTTACACTTTATACAAATATTTGTGTCAGTGATGATAATCCGATTTCCATTGTAACAGAGTCGTAGTAGATAAGAAAATCAGATAAATATGTACTTTATTACTACACAGCGAACAAACACACTAGAAGACGAAGTTGCTCCTAATACAAATCAAAAAGTTAACAGAAGCAAACGAACCAAGCCACTTTCGTGGCCTTCCATCCCCATTCAGTTGATAGATGTTAAAAAATAAGAAAACTTTTGTCTATAATATGTATAAGGTATACGTACTTCTATATATACGCACTACTCATGTCAGTGCAGTTCTTACTTCACGGTACATGAGTTATCAACATACTCAACAAACAATTCACCGTTTTTACGTTTTTAACTATGTATACTTTCTATTTTATACGTTTACTATACTTTCCAGTAAGTAAGTTTTTCATGTGATTTGTTATTTTTGTACACTTCAATCGTAAATAAGTAATGAGGAATACTGGAACAGTCGGTTATGTATGTGCAATTAATAAATGTGTGTAAGTATTTGCTTTGGTATTGTATAATAATGTGTCAGTGTGTAAAGACTTGTTCTACTGTATGTGTCAAAATGTTTATACGTATCACAGTAGACAAATCGTTCAACTGTTTAATGGTCACTGTTAGTTAATAAATAATTTATGAGAACAACTAGCAACAGCTTTATCGAATTATCTATGTACTTGAATGAATCTATTATGTGTGCTATTGTAATTGTACCTAATGTTTACTCTCTGTGTCTACTTTAATGTTCATCTCAAACACGTTATAGTTTCAGATTTACATTTTCCGTCTTACATTACATACACGTACGTACTTCATTGTTAGATGCAAAATATTTCATTGTGTGTAACATTTGAAAAATAAAAAGGGTCATTTAAGATATCGTTTTCTTTTAAGTAACAGCACCCGTCATCATCATGAATTATTCTTATCCGAGGTAAACTTTTTATTTATAAGCCTACCAATTGCATGCTAAATCACATTGAAAGCAATAAAGGAATTACCTATAGCAAATCATACTAAATCACAATAAAATACAGGATCCATGTAATACTTCTCTCACATTCATAGTACATTTCAAAATTCATCAATCATTCAAATTGATTCAAAACGGAAATTCTCTCGTTTGCACTGTGATTCCCCGGAGCGTAGCTGTAGGTAAAGTATGCGCAAGAATACAGATGTTACTGTTGCAGATCACGGTATGGATACAATTTCAATGTCTTTATTAGCAACTGCTCTAACTCAGAACGCAACGTGTTATGTCAGCAGGAGCACAACTCTATTTCTAACGTAGAATTTCATGTGGAGAAATCATTTGTATCTTTCTCATTTGCATGCTTTGTTTGTTTAGACTTTCCATCCATTTTCCTTGTCAGTCAGTCACCATTAAAGTAAGAAACTCTATTCCCTCATCAACCCAATTGTTTCTCCAGGATTTATTTGTGTATTGTATTATACTGATTTGCCAATACCTTTTGGTTGTGCTAATTCTACGTGAGATTCAATCGAATAGCATATACGAGAGCAAGCATACTCTTTGACTGTTTATTCGCTTGTCTTTCCTGGTGCATTAAAGCAATATTCCAAAGCAACTACCATCATAGTGCTTCTGAGCTTAGGTATATAAATAATAGAATAGGATGTTTACTCGATTTTAGTACTTACTTCTATGCGCTACTGCTTTTAATTTCATTAGCAAACAACTCCATCCATGGAATCACTCAGAGATAGTAGCAGTTCTCTCGTAAAGGTAAATAAATCGACCTTCTTCACCTACCTACCTCAGCTATCTCATCCATTCAGTCCTTACCTTTACACACGACTACAAGTTAAGTGCTGCTTTTGCTGTGCTACTGCCCATTTATAAGTTTGCATTAAGCCTTCAGCCAACTCCACAAGAGAAACAAATGAACCTCCTACCTAAATCGCTAATGGCTTATAAGAGCCATTTACCTACACAACGGCAGTATTTGCTGTGCAATAAACACTCTACATTAAAACTGCACTGAACAAAGCGCTGTTAGCGTCAAACTAAAGTTAGAACATAGTACGTTACTAATGCTTGTTCAAAACATTGCAAAAACAATTTCTTCTTCATCAAAGCTACTGATTACATAACCGGGTTAAAGTCAAGATAATGCCAGTTAGTGCTCGCTCGGCGATATAAATTATGTAACAAGGTAATTAGCTATGCAAAACAGAAAATATGAAAGGGCAATGATTTGCTTGTTTGGAAGAATAAGGGTTTTAGGCACAGGGAGTCTTTTATCCTCTTGCACAATTTTATCCAGATCGATTATAAAAACAGAGCTTTCCTTACAAACGAACGAGACAAACGTATGTTCCTTTACGAACGACCTGTATGACAACAATGAGCTTAATTAATTAACGACATGATTTATATGAAATTAATTTGTCGTACTATGTAACATAAAATAAGTTGCTGGTATATTGCTTGGGGCTATGAGAGAATCATTGAAATGTTTATAGTATCTTTCACGGTAGGGCAGAGACAGTGAAAGTAATACAAACGCCAAATGATCGGAATCTGTCGTAATAACTTCATGATGTTGTTTGATTGTAAAGGCAAGGTAAGCTCGTTTACATAGAGAAACAAAGTTGGTAACGAAAACCGTTGTTGTGTCTTGTTAGCTAGAAAGAATGAAAAACACGATCTGCCACAACGGATCTAAAACGCAGTAGGATGTATATGCTGGATATCGTTTTCTAAGAAAAGTACATCTGTCCATGGTTGGATATCATTTTGTTGTGTTCTTCTTTGTACTGCAATACCTATCATACGTGTGACGCAATATAATTTTTCTCTTTTCGATGTCTTCTCTTTTATCTAAGCTCTAACCCATTTTCCAGTTGAGTGATTTACTATCTCATGTTTCTATATTCTATCTAACTTCACAAAAGTCGTTTGTACGCAGACAACACTTTCGCTAGGCTTATTCTTTAACACACAACACTTTTACTTATAATATAGGTGCTTGTAGTAATATATTACCAACACCTAAAACCTAGACCTATCATAAATACGGAGATGTACACCACACACAACACGCTTGCAAAAGTCGACTCAGAAGTTTGTTATATAGGTAAAAATTCGTGAAACATGGAACAAAGACATATCCTCTTGAGAGCGATAGACGATAGAAAATACTTGCCTTCTTTTTCTAGACTATTGATTTAGTAGACAAGTTTTGTTCCAAAAAGACACTCGGGGAACACAATTGATTTTAGCAGCGAAAGAAACAGATACCACTCTCAAAACAGATTTCATCGGTATTAACATGGGATTCGTAAACAATTTTATTCTACATGTTTTATTTGCAAAAACTAGTACCTTACATAAACTTGACATAATGATACGCGTAAATATCACAGGAAATTTCTACATTCAAAGAAACAACAACAATCATATCTTTCAATGTTCTTTCCTGGCATTAAAATGAAAGGAAATTTGTATAATATACATACTAGGTAAGAGCTGTAAGTTAAGTGTGAAATTGTGAAATATGCGGACAACTATTTATAACCTAACTTTCGATATTTGATAGTAATTGATGATGATTTTCATTTACAGCATTAGAAATTAGTGCAGGGGAACTTCCTTAATTGTTCTTTTTTCTAGTATTATTTGAAGACTGAGGCTGCACTGGTGCTGGTACACTCTCAGCAACAGGAGCAACAGCATTAAATGACACAGTCTTATTTTTCATAGATGCAATATTCTTTTGCAGGATGCTTTGTCGTCTCTTGACTCGTTCTGCTTCCAGTTTGTGAATTCTAAGAGCGCTTCTTCCTCTGATAATTTTCATAATCGTTTCTTCCGACAATTGTTCAATCACTGAAATCAAAAAGACAACGAATGAATCACAAGGACAATCAAGGAAGATTTTATTCTAGAATTTTGACTTTCAAGATTAACCAAATCATTGGAGTATGCAATACATCTTTACTATTCCATAGTTAACTTACTTGCTTCGTCGTGTTTTGCATGCTGAATATGTTCTCTTGTGAAGATAGGATCGAACTTGACTTTCTGTCCTCGTTTATGCCGAGTACTAGATTCTTCGCTGATTGTCCTAAGAACTGAATAGATCTGAAATGCTGTAGCTTTCCGCAGAACATACTTTCTTTGCAAAAAGCTCGGAGCATTTTTATACACTATTTGATCATTAAGAAATCTTTTCCCGTAACTCTCTGCTTTAAGTCGTCTTTCTCTTATCTTTACTGGAATTGCAAGGTCATAATATCGTTGCATTACCATCAAAACAGAACCTATGCCCACCAGCAAGGTTATGAGATGCCACATAATGCCTACGGCCAAGTTGCCGTTGAATACACTGACTGTTGGGAAACGTATCCGATAGGTCATCTGGATAATGTCAAACGAAGTATCCACAGCCTGAATAAAGACAAATGCCAACAAGATTCCTGAGACTCTTCTGCGTCTTGTAAATAACAAAACAATAGTTAATCCTCCATGTGTTATGTCGATGGAGTGTCTCAGAAAATTTCCATTCGCAAGACGCTCAAGACAGTTGTATTCTTTAGCCACAACTAGAGCGCTATCAGAGGCTTCGGCTTTGAGGTATTCATAACTACAAGAAAAAATCAAATTATGTAGTGCCCATAGTAGTCATATTTTGAAATTATTAAAATTAATTTTTTTATGACAATCTGTATGGCAAAACTATTCAAACAATGTAATGATTAGATGCAACTACTACAATTTGGTCACACAACTTCCATAATGGAAGAAATCGTACTGTATAGTAAAGCTATTAATGCTACACCCATCTAAGAATTAATTTTTGTGTTGAAAAGCATACCTCGAGTCAAGAGTTAGTAACAAACTGGCTATAAGGAATCCATGAAACAAGATCATCAACAATTTATTAATTTTTGGCAATCTGTTCTTCTGAATTGTATCAAGATCAACATCCTCATCTAGCAACTCCGCATGTTGGTCCTCCATGGGATGTGATTTCGCAAACATGTTAAAGACCTTATCTTTTTCTTCATCCATTATCGATGTTTTATGCTTGGTATCTGTAACTTTTGACTGCAGCTTTTTGAAAAATACGGCACTTCTCAAATCTTCTAACACTTTAATAGCTTCGGTTTTATCATTTTGTGGGTCTCCCTTTCCTGCATTCGCACTTGTTTGCGACATTGTGGAACGAGAATGCTATCTCAATACTGAACGGAAATGACAAATAATTAACTTTAATGATGTAATTACACAAAAACTTTCCCTTTATCAAAGATATCACGATAACGCGTTAAAAAGAAGTTATCGTGAACAACTACCACCAAGGTAGTTGTTCACCTTTTCCAGGATGCGTTCACCAAAATTATCTTTCTCAAGCTTTCATTTTGTAAGATTTCACTTGAAAAGTGAAAGCAATAGAAAATATTTTAATAAATACCCTAAGTTTCGGTTCCCAAGTTAACCAAACGATGATTGATTTCCCATTTGCAGAAAGTCGAATTAATTGTAAACAGGTTAGAAAGATTTAACGAAGCGTTTATCCTGAAGTGTTGATACTTCGCTTGCTCATTGATTAGCTCCGCGAAGATGGATGCTGTAGGTTTAAATGCGAAAACCACTGTCTACTATTTGAATTGAACTGGATTAGATGGAGCAATCTAAGTACCTTACCATTGCATTTTGGATATAGTCAATCATGGGTAAAGTTAGAACTCCGACACTACCATCGTCAACAACAGAAGAAAAGGCAGATGTGGCAGATCCTGTGCCTACTCTTCCAGTGTCTAAATTGGCAGAGCTACACAATGCTACGCAAGCAGAGAAAAAGGACAGTCGATCGACTACTTTGAGTCAATATATCGCAAAACACAAAGTCGTCTTTAAAGGGAAAAAACCATTGAGACAAAGCTTGTAAGAAAACAATAATTCTGTTGATTTCATATTCTATTTCAATAATGCAATTCGATGAGAAGGACTTTCATTGAAAAGCCATCTACTTCCATTATGGTAATACAAGAATGCAATCCTTTTTCAAAATTAAGGCACGCTACCAAAAAGACGGCCTGGAAATTAGCACCGGAGTTCGTTTATATGATTGATGGTTATTTCAGTTGTGTAAGTTGCTTAAAATAAATCGTGCTTCTTATAAATGATAAAAGTTCGCTTACCATAAACTTGGGGAAAACTATTTGTCTCGAATGATATTTGAGTAATAGTTAGTGATAGATATTTCTCCGCGCATTATTATTTACTTTTATATAACTACAACGGAGAATGTTCTAAGTTTGTCTTCGCTTAACTACTTAATTACTAGTAATTCGCAATTTGAAGTAATTCTTAAGTATCATCTGGATTAAAAATGATGTTATAATATAAAAACATATCTGTACTTACTTTACAGATAATCGCTGTGTTTCAGATATTTTTAGCTGTGTCTCTAATAACTTGGAGAGAGAGCATACAGTCGATACTTGAGGATGCCAGTACATTGCAGAATTTTAAAACAATATATAGAAATCTAAGTTTGGACAAAAAGCGAGAATTGGCTGACGAGTTTATAACAAATCAGTATTATCTCTACAGAAGCGGATTTTTATCAAGTCATTCATTAGGAGCCGCACTGATCTTTTGTTCTTGCATTTCCATCATCAATACGATTATAGGATGGAAAGCGGCGATGCTGGCTTTGAGACGAACTCTAATTATTGTATGCTGATCATTTATACAAAATATTCAATTAAAATATCATATTCATATTGCTATGTGTAATAATTTGGATTAGTGCTAATATCATTGATCATTTCATCCACTATGAATTTAAGCACCGCTATTTTGATGCGCCAATTGTGACTATCAATGTAGCAGCCATAGCATGGGGATTTTTAATTTCGGATTGTACAATAGAAATGGATATTATTGAACGAAGTCTTTTGGAAAACTTCATGAATTATGGGGATGCAGGTCGAAGTGACTCGTTGATAAACAGAATTCAACAATCTGTAAGTTTACATTTTATGATTTTAAGTTTTAAACGCATAAAATTATACGAATATCTTATACTAACTAAAGTTGACATGTGGAAACAGTTAGGATGCTGTGGAGTTCATGGTCCACTGGACTACTTTGACAACAGTGTAAGGCTTAATGAGCCGGATGAGAGTTTGTTTGGGAAATTTCCATCATCTTGCTGCAGAGAGTGGTGGATTAAAAACACCGAATGTGGCTCAAAGTCTCAAAAGTGGATTAGACCTGGAAGCACTTTGGAAGACAGAATATTATTTACGGAATCAATTCAACAAGTTGTGAGTCAATCAAACTTCAGATAAAACTTTTTTTGGTTTGCATTCAAGATTCGATTTCTTTCAAATAATGAGATCGTTGTTGCTAGTACATAAATATTAAGATAGAAAAGAAATTAAATTAATCAATTACAAATTATTAGGGTTGCGCGGAACGAATTTATGAAGTATGCAATCTTCTAATTTCGCTGTTCCGGATTGGAGTGTGTATCAGTTTTCTGCTGTACCTACTACACATAGTGATCAGATATTTCACAGTCGTTCAAATGTTGAGAGAAGAAAGTGCTATCAGAGTTAAAGAATCTCAGGAAGTCAAAACCCAGGGAAGATTAGGATTCCCTTTGTGGAGTGCTGGCAATTCTTTACAATCTTCCGGCGAAGAAGACGTCGATTGGAGCAAGGCACCTCAAGACATAGACGCACAAATGAAAGCTTTAGTAGGAGAGGAACTAGCTGTTAAAAAAGCAAAAAAGAAATTCAAAATAAACCAAGACGTCATTCAGCATTACAAAGATAGAGCTCAATTCGCCGAAATTGAAGTTAGTGTTTTAGTAACAGAGTAACACCATGCTATACCCAATCGCAAATCTCATAGAGTTGTAGGTTTATGTATAAAGGATTACAAATAAATAGTCGTTGCATTAAGCACGGTTTAATGTATACTTTTTCTTTTCACAGAGCAAACTTGCTCAAAGTTATCTTGGGAAATGGGTTGAGCAGGCTCGGTAATCTATACATTATAAATTAACTTGCTTTTTCATTAGCAGCCACAATATTTATTATTACAGGTTTACTTTTCAACTTAATATATTATGATCTTTTCAGGGACACGACGGAATATTCCACTGAAAGGATATATGCTTCAGATGGTGAAGGTGAAGCTGAAGAGATAGCACCTCCACCTAAGCCTCATATGCCTCCACCGCTAGCAATACCAGTGTCGCCGGAACTTTCACCACCACCACCACCACCACCACCACCTCCGAAGGAAAAGAAGAAGAAGAAGAAGCGGAGGAGGAGAAGGAAAATTACAACTACGACAATCATATATGAATTAGAACCTGAACCACAACCTGTTCCCAAACGTGAACCTCGACCTGAACAAAAGATTAAGAAAAGGAGAAAAACGAAAGATTTAGGACCTTACTCTCATGTTATAGATTATGATCATTTTAAAAGAATGAAGAAAAAACTTCTTAAGGATAAAGTAAAGCGTGAGAGAGAGTTAAAAGAGCAAAAAGCGAGAGAAGAGGAAGAAAAACAAAGACTTGTAGAAATAGAGGAGCTTACTAAAGAGATAGAGCTAGCGAAACCTAAGAAAAAACGTAAGAGAAAGCGAAAATCAAGCGCAACCAAACCGAAAGCAGTAGTAGATTATAAATCAAAATTACAACCTTTTCACCAGAGGTATGCCTTACGAAAAGTGCCAAGAAAAAGTACGTGAATTAATTTATACTATACTTTTACACCTTTACATGATATAACACATTTTTGCATACATATATTAATCAAGCATTGTTATTTCCGTTTTAAAGAGTCCATCAAAGAGTACAGTCCTTTTCCTACGTGGTTAGGATAATATGAAGATCTTGGGTTTGTTGTCTGTAACTGGAATGGATGAAATGAAAGTCGGTGTTCATCTTAAGAGCGCTATTCTTTTCAATATAAAAATTGTTTGTACTTTTTGTAAATCTTGTTCAATGTTATTTGGAGTTACGAAAATGAGCTATCGCCATCGTCCAGTGATGTTCATATCTGTATCAGTTTGCTATAATATAACTTAATTACTTCAAATGAACCCACAGGTCAATAAAAATGTCCAAATGTTTATTTTGTTGGTAGAAAGCAATTTTGTAAAAATCATTATCATTATTTGAAATAATTTTTTTTCTCGGTTAGGTTGGTATTAACTTTCCTGTGTGACTTATACTATTAAGAAATTGCCATGATGCGTACTTATGCAATGCAAATTATGGGTATTTATTTATGATATGTGTTTAGGCCACGATGTTCAGGCGCGTAGCCAGGGGGGGTGCACAGGGTGCACGTGCACCCCCCAGAATAAGTGAACTTACACTAGATATTTTTGGAATTTTCCAAAAAAACATGTCTAATGCATCAAATTTTGCTCTAAAATAACAAAAAGTAATCAAAAGTTTTGCGCTACGCGCGAATTCAAGTCATTTCTAGATCATTTTAGCCCATATTTTTGCCAAATTTTTCGCGCTACGCGCGGAAATGATCATTTATAAGCGAAATATGACATTAAAACCCCCACAAATTGCAATAGTTACTCGTCTGCTTAATTACATTAAAATCCCATGCGTTGACTAAACCCGAAGCCTTAATTCACAATAAAATTTAGGCATACATCTTATTTTTCTGCTGTGCACCCCCAACTTTCATTCCTGGCTACGCGCCTGACGATGTTAACCCGTCCCGTAATTAATAATTAGTAAAAACAAAGGACAACATGGCGCAAATTACTTCAAACGGTTTAGATTTTAGATAATATGTTTTAAAATTCCCGGTAAGTAATCTAAGCAAACGGAAAAATTTGTTTTCTCATCCCACAGTCCTCGTAACTTTTGTTGTGCCTTGTGCAATCGTTCGTGCTTCGAATGTGGATTTCTGGAGCTTGTATTTTATAATTCTGTAATAAATCGAATTTCCGATTAACCCTACAAAACTTTACTTGTGACGGTAGGACAGTTAGGCCCTAGAAGTTTGTGTAAAGTTGTGTTAAATTTTCATCAGCATATGGAACAGCATTTTGAGTAATTTAAGGTAATAATAAAAATTGAGTACACTGCATTCTGTAACTGAATGAAATATTGCATTGTTTGGTAAGTTTGGTTTGGCTGAAATGTGAAAATGTAATGTGTTTTATTTTGCAGATGGCTGAATTGTCGCTTCGTTTTCAACTATGTTTATTGCTTTTCTTTCTGCCTCTAATAAATATGCAACAAGACAAAGACGAGATGCCCTCATTCTACAATGAAGATGACACGGACGGTTTCCTCGATTTGTGCTCAGGTTGCAAAAATTGTTCAGAAGTTAAAGACTGTGGTGATAAATGTCAGAAAGCGGTCAGGGGATCTTTTGCAGATAAGTACGATGAAAAAGACAACCCTTGCGAAGAAAAACATTTCGCAGGATTACGTAAGGGGCAAAAAACTGTAAAAAAATTCAGAAATAAGTTGAATTCTTACTTTGAGTCAATCATATTGTGGGTGCTGTTCCTTCCGTGTGTATTTCTCGGTACGTATTTAATTTCTGTGGGCCACTTTGACTGGAAAACGCTTCCTATCATAGGATCGCCTTATCACCCTGATCCCACGCATGGCATTGCATATTGGCAGTACCATAGAATGAAATACGTCATCTTTAAAAACGAAGTGAAAAAGGTATTTATTCTTGTATATTATATTAATTCTAGCGTAGATTTTGACCACACAAAATCTTGTTTTTTTTATACAGAGAGAAGAGGAAACTGATGTGGGAGCTACAAATTATCACCCTGCTAGTTTTATTTACGATACTGTTTCTAACAAATCAGGAAGTACTGCAACTGACGACGAATACACGGATGAAGAGGAACAATGAAGGTTGCTTTTACATAAATCATACCTACCTATTATAATCGCTATGTATTATGTTGTATCAAAAATTATGTATGATTTTCATCGTATGAATCTCTGTTATATTCTTGATACTTATTTTCCGAATTTTGTTTTTTCTCATTTAGAAAGAAATGGTCTTTCTTACGGTCTACAACTCCTCAGTCTCATCACGTTGTCTCAAATCAAAAATGCCAAACCAGTATAGAAAAACTAATTAGTACATTAATTACATCAATGTATTTTAGTCTGTAGCTTTAGAGAATAACATCCATTTCATCGTAGCACTGTATGTAACTGTAAAAGTTATGTAAACACTCCAGTAGTAGATAATAAGTAATTAGTAATTAGTTTTGTGAATGTTGTTAGTTTAAAAGTTAAGCATGTGTGAAAACTATGTTATTTACCATTATCCTTATCCACATCTAGTAATGTTTAAGCGCATTTGAAAATGTTAACGCATGTAGTATGTAGGTTATAATGTAAAATATTCTAATAGTATGAAATGCTTTGTGTTATTATTTCTCATGAAGTGAGTATTCGAAATAAATACAATTCCCCGAAAACATCCTCTGATGAAACTTCAATAACGGTGACTTTATTTATCATAGTACTTGCGTACTTAGTACTTTCTGAACGAAATAATGATTTAATGTTTATACGTATAGGTACTGATACATATAATAATAATAATTATTCCTTGATTTCTATTACAAGTACAAGCTACACTAAACACATTATGCTGTCCAGTACATAAAACATTGAAAAGACTACAGCAAGAAGGCATTATTGGCATCTGAAAACACGGCAGGGCCAAGAAACAAGGAAAACTCTTATAACATTACATCCTTATTTTATTCAACTAACTTAAAACAATTATTGTACACAGTACTTTCACTTCTACATGTATTGGTGTCATCATAGAGTACGTTGCAGGTAAGGTACACTACGTTATTTTATTAAAATACGAACAACAGTACAGAGAATACTCGTTTGTTAATCGAATATTATAGAAATGGCAGAATATTATGTGTATTAATTTTTGTTTCATATTAGACATTACATTGTATGTATATTTAATACTTTTTGATTGGCCAAGATTCAAGGAAAGAATACTGATGTTACTCATGTAGAGGTAACCCTTTAAAAGTTTTTAATAAAAGAATAAGCAGTTTTTTGATTCTGACTTTAACAACTGTAATCTGTGTCCCTAAGTATTATATATCATGAATTTATGTGCAAGAAACATCATAGTATTTTTAGGAATAATCCTTCAGAGTAAAGATGAATAGTATTTTCATGTAGTACTATTTCTACAGTATAATTTTAACAGTAGTTCATCGAACATCTATAGCAATCGATGAGTTATAAAGAAAAAGTGTTTTTGTAAACCAATGAAATTCTATTAAACAGGAAGTTTTCTACATAGTTGTCGTAAGTATTTACAAAGTATGAAGAAAAACGAAATTTAACATACAGGTAGCTAAAATATTAAAAACTGCTCTAGTTAATAATCCTAAAAACTATACCGGGGTGTGTGTATTCTTACAGAATTAATATTCTTTGGCTGAGTAGCTGCTACGATTTCCTCGTGGTTAATGAATACGTAATGTAATTACAAGTATAGTTACATATATCTACAATAGTAAAGTATATTTTAACTATTATTCTACTAAATCGCACCTTGTCCTTTGAACTTTGAAACTTCTCCATATTATTATTAGGCTAACTGTTTTTACATATCATAACTTATACAATTAATAGTAGTAAAGTGTAAATGACAATTCTATTTCACCAATGATGATGCAATACAATACAAGTACCTACTTAACATTATCAATAGACCGAAACATTTTATTAATATTAAGTAGCAGTTTTACTGGTGAAGCTATAATATATTTTCACGTAGGAGTCATAAATTGTACACAATAAACTGTAGATCTATATAAGAAGACACTTATTGCATACACAATTCCTTACGCTCTGTGTGTCTGGAGTTTTCAACTGTAGCACAGAGTAGTAGTAGTACCTTTTTAATGGTATTTGTATAGTAGAATAAGATTAGGCTTATATATATTTATAAGATCAGTAGTAGTAGTAATAAAACATGAACAAGATCTAGGAGACCCTTGTTGTAAAGGCAAGCATTAAATCTTTGAATTACATATTTGTGTACGTGTACCTATATATAATTTATGTGGGTGACCAGCAGTTTCTTAATGGATAAATCAGATATTGTCCCTGAAACAACAGAAAATGCACGTTCCCCCTTTTCTTTCTCGTGCTTTCTTTTTAGTACAAATAACATTCATATTTACATGTCAAAAATATCCTGCGTGTCCACCCACCCATTAATACTGCTGTCACACCCAACACTTTTTGTTTTTCTTCGTGTATGTCGTAGCAGACTCGGTTTTACTGTACCTTCGAAGAATGTAAGCGCTTTTGTAGGTACATATTAAATTTATTATATAAAGTTATAATATAGACATCTTTCGTATTGTAGTATAATACATTTACTCGCTAATATTTTTAGGTTCATAAATTTTTGCAACAGTTTTGTCAATTTATAAGCAACAATTTCATAATCATTTAATAAACTCTACCTTCCTGTCACTTAATCGGGCTAGTAGTGTTGTACTAACTATTTAATATTAACAAACTTCATATTACTATGTACTACAATTTCTTTAGTATTTCTTAAAGGACCAGAGCATGCCAGCATTGCTTTCTCATTCTTAAAACCTAAATATTTTAAACTTTACTATTATCCAGGGGGTTGCTCGTACAAAGCAAATATCATTAAAGATGCGCGCATAACTAGAATCGAGTATACTCAAGGTGGTTTTCTTTATACTAAATAGTAGAGGTACTAGGTATAGGTACTAGTACCTAAAACTAACAAGTAATTATACACGTAGTATTTATAAGGCTAATTGTAGTAGTACTACTAGTAGTGGTAGTAATTTGGTAAATATTTCTGTCTGAGATATTTCCACAATTTCTTTTCCTTTCTCAACAACAAAACGGTATCAATCAAGAAATCTAGAGTCCGGGCAACCGTATTTCTGAGAAATACGGTTGCCGTGCTAACTCTAGATTTCTTGGTATCAATAGTACAGATATAATTTCTACCTACTTATTTACACTTTTAGCTAGAAAGGAACATTTCTAGTCAAGGTGGTAAGTATTACACAAGCTCTGCATCCACTTCATCGCCTATAAAGTCTAGACACGTACAAATAGCTTTTACACCTTGATGGTATTTATGTCACCACAAGTGTTGACCTACACGTAGAGTGTGTAACAATCGAAATATCTTCTTTATATACTAATTGAAAGGTAGCCATGTCGTGGCACACTTTATTATTGTGTAGTTATAAGTTGTAGTAGTAGTATCATCCTGTCATAAAACTTATTTTCCTTACACACTCCAACGGATTTTTCGGTGTGGTATGTGACAGCGATTAGCTTCATAGCTACAATGTAGTGCAAACACGTGTGGAGTGTTTGTGTATTGTTGTAATAGTACATAACATAGTGGAAGTTGAAGTGTCGTAATAATATATTAGTAATATAGACAAGTAGTACGTATCAATAAATCCGTTCCACGTAGTTGCCGGGAAAAGTACCAAAGAGCCCGGTCCTTTGGGATGTGCCCACAAACCAGCCGTCGTCGCATTTCTCCAGAACATGAACAATATCATTTTCGCGTAGCTCTAGCTCGTCCTCGTGTGCTGGGCGGTAGTTGTATATGGCTCGGTATCTGCTCATCCATTCCCAACAAAATTATTCTCAAATGACACACACAACAAGGACAATGAACGACAGGCAGAGAGCGAAAACGCTTTATTCACCACACCATGCTACTACACACAAATTCAATTCGTTCGTTCCAAAGGCTTCTACATACGTACATGGTAGGCTGTGTATGTACATATTAATTATACTACACGTAGTGCTTCGAAAATTATCGTGTTTCTTGTTTCTCAACAACATGTAACACATTCATGCATTTCACACTACAGATACATACTGTGCTGGTGTAGAAAAGCATTTGTAAAGCGATAATTACTATTACCATGCTATAAACAGCTTAGACTGTGTGCTTTTACTTTCTACAGTGTCATTTGTACACAAATGATAATAGCAAAGAATGTGTAACACAAATTCAGCTGCATCTACCACACATAAAGTTTTTAGCATAATAATTAGGTACGTTTATAGTTGCTTCTACTTTTTCCTACTAGGTATACATCTTTACTACTATACTACTGCTTGCGATACAAATACCCGTATTGAACATGTGTGATATTTATTAAAATTGTACTATACTTAAGTGTAGTTTAAATATTGTAAAAATTCGAGTACATCATGCATTATCAATATTACCATAAAGTATTCTCTAAATGCTACAGTAAATACAATTAAGGTACAAAAACCTTGTACAAGACAATAGAAAATGTATACTAATGCAGATTAATGCTAATGTATATAGTAAATAGCGTGTGTACACTCGAGATGAAGTGTAGTATAGTAGAACAGCACATTTACACAGAGTAGAAGCGATGAAGCTTTAGCTTTATTTGTATAACGTAAGTTACAGAAAACATTTAAAAAGTATGGAGAGACACAGAGATAATATAGATTTGATGAAACTTACGACAGAGGTTCCACTCTTGTGTCAATAGTCAAATGATTATACTGGCCACCAGGACCAGGTCTTGACGATCGGTAGCTATTCTGGACATTCTCCTTACGAAAAACTACATCCGTACCTCCACCGTAACTCTGAATCTAAAATCATACACAGAAACATCTTTAGTCAATACCGGAGCATCCGATGTTTTTCTATCCAAGAATTTGCAAAAAAAAGATGAAAATCAAATTATACGGGCTTGAATGCAATTCATGTGCAAAAACATCTTTGCAAAAGCAAAAAGTACAATTCATACTACAATTAAGTGCAAAAACTGCATTCCATAAAAATACATTTTGGTGAAATGAACGTTGAAGTGCAATAGTGGGGAATGCGTGAAGAAGAACACAGAACGTGGGAGAAAGACGCAAAATAGAATTTTACAACAGTGCAGTGGTACACAAAAGTACATTCATTTTTGTGCAATACTCTAAGTACGTGTGGATTCTACACATAGCAGAGCTCAGAGCATAGCAGAGGAGTTCAAATGTGATCTCACATGATTCAAGTCAGAGCCAAACGTGTACTCATTCGGCTTGTAACTATGTCTGGAGTGGACAACGCCATTCTGATGAGAAAGACTATGAGCTGCCGGAGCTCCTATAGGTTTGGGTGATTTACACGATCTGATGCTTACATTATTGTGCTCCGAGCCTGGCTCTCTTATTACTTGAACATAGGAGACTGGAAAAATTCCTCGACGTGATCCAATTCGACCTTCATACCAGTTAGCGTCTACTCTTCGAGTCAGCACCAATGTTTCTCCCTTAATAATGGACATTTCTGCTGGAGAGACAGCTGTGAAATTAAAGCGAACTTTAGCCTGCCCTTCTGATGCGATTCTGGGTGTCGCTCGCTCTCCATCATAAGAAGGAATAACCTGTCATGTAAAATAAACTCAATTATATTCACAGTCACATACATACAATTGTATACAAAGGGTAAAGGGTTCAGAACGGTCAAAGGGGTAATATAATAATACTATAATATGATTATGATTACATTTTATCAAAATTAACAATTGTCAATGTACAACACGCTTTTCTCACAGCTAGAGTCATATTCCACAGATTTCTCATCATACACACGAATAAATCCCTTCACGCGAGATCACTATCAACATGAACATGAACCATCAATACTGCGTATAAATTCAGCCAGACTTTAGTTACAGTTGGACATGCAGCCAAAAATATCATTGCCTAATAAGTTTCAACTGAAAAGACCTTTCTCACAGCCCAAATACATTTTGCAATACAAAGATTTAGAACAAAGAAAATTTAGTTCACATTACTCTACTCTAAAAATAAGTCATAATTATCGCAAGGAAAGTTTGCAGACATGGATTTGATTTGACCCTTTGAACTTTTCGCCATGTTTTGTGAGTTCAAACGAAATTTCTGTCGCAACTCAAGAAACTCTGGTATCCACGCTAAATGTTAATGGTATTACATTATGCCAAGGTTAATAGAGATACATTATGAGGTGTTTTCTGTATAGACATATACAAGTGAGTTTTTCATTAACTGTGGGATAACAAAGTTTAGCTACTTATTGGCTTTACACTACTTCTCTTTAGATAAAGTGACTTCATTAGAATCACGAACTATATACGAAGCTATACATATAGGTATGTAAAATAATAAATACCTACCATTTAGATAGTAATATACATTTTGAATTGAATTTGCACAGTACATTTATGTCTTAGTCTTAATTGCTATATTTCTGAATACATAATTTCAGGATTGGTCTAATATACATTTTACGCAATATTGAATTGCATGTCTAGCAAAGCAATATGCAGATTACTATTAGTATTATGGACACAGAAACCTGCACTGTGGTTAGTATGAAATCAAAATATGTTAATATGACCAAAGTGAGATGAGAATCCAATTTCGCACAAGCTCGAACTTAATTAATGACGTCATCTGACAGAAGTAAAATCGCGATGAAACAAAATCAATTATTTTGGTCAAAATGGGGCTGAACTGCCTCACTATAATATATTAATAGCGATTTGACTTGACTTGCTGTGAAAGTGAAAGCCTAGATTTACACCTACTTTTTGCTGTTTTACAAACCATGCAGCAAAATATATACAATTTGCAACACGCAACAGGGTTTGTTTGACAAAATCTATACAATCTTCAATATAACAAATATCACATACTCGATTTTTAAATATGCAAGGAGTAGTATTAATAATTTCTTCCACTATTACAGATTGTATTTTGCGTATCTAAATAAATTGCTAAAATCCCAAAAAAGTGATATTATTTAACATACTGGATCTGGGTAATAATGATGTCACTCTGGTATTAACAATACACATAAACTTTTAGTAGAAATAGGTTGCTTACACAATGTGTTCTGAGAGAGATATAATAAATGAGATATAATAAGTGACATAATATATAATAATAAATGAGAGAAGTAATTCTTGGTTTTCAGTTGTTTACAGAAACTACTTACCTACAGATACTATACCTATTGCCTACATACTAGAAACTGCATTGTAATATGACAGCAGACCTTATACATCCAAGAAGCAAAATACTGAGAACTCAAAGCAATAATGTAAATAGATGCACAGAGATAACTCAGGTTATGCAAGGAAAATGTGTTTTATTGCCCTTATTGCCTTGCAAGAGATAGCCCGAAATTATATTAACCTAGCAAAAAACGAAAAGTATTTTTGAAATCAGGAGAAAAATCATATTCATGAAATGTCAGTAACTTTGTCCAACGGGGCTTGCAGATGTCCTCAATCCACACTTGACATAAAGGATAGCAGTAGCTGTCCATACTATGTATTAAGCGAGTGTGTCTGTGTGTTAAAAAAGTGCACTGCACTGGAAAGACGTTGAGCGTATGGAATAAAATTGAAGGGAAGAATTCTATCTTTCCAGTAGTGTAAGTGGAGTAACTATCTTAACATACACAAACACACTCATGCACTTTATACATGCATTGCCACTGCCTCCCTTATTTTAAGAGCGGGGTGGGGTCATTTGCAAGCCATTATTGGACAAAGTTAATGACATTTCCTGAATATGCTTTCCGCTTTTTGCTAGGTTGATATCTTCTCGGGAAAAGCAAATGCCTGCTCATAATAGGAAAAACACGGACCAAAGGGCGATAAATTCGGAGAACAGTAGTTTTCAGAACTTCCATATGTGAATGAAACCCTCCCGACTAATTTTATAAGAAACTGCATGTGTTTACTAGCACAGAGACGGAAGCAATTTTAAACAAATTGAGTGACAATCATCCTCTTCGACTTCCACTCATTTCTGAGTTCTGTGAAAGCTGAGAATGTTTACAGACCAATTCCCATAATGATCGTTATAATTGACTTGTCTGTTATCTTTCACAACAAGCATTGCTATTGTCGAGATTGATTGTACATATTGAAACTTTTGAACTGACAGGGCTTGGCTTTGTAGTCACGAACGGAGCTTAGCACTCTACACGAATCGATCGGCTCACCCTTGGCCTTTCCCAGTCTTTGCTGTAAATGGCTACACACGAGATCAATTTCTACAAGCCAAGGTACCTGCGGGGAAAACGCTATTAACGCTCACTATTCATCCCAGCCTAAGTGAGTAGTCGCAAACTGTTTTGATTGCTTTTTTCAAGTCAAATTCAAATACCCATCATTAGCAGTTTTGATTACTTTCCTAAAATCACAATAACAATGAAGAAACTTTGATATCAGGATTGAGATCGCCTTTGCAGATATACATGTACTATTAAGCAGATACGACTACTACACGTGCTACCGAATGCAAATGATGCATGGATGTTTTCGAAACGGCTAAATATTTTACTGGAAACTTCGTTTTATAACAAATAATTTACTGCTTTAAGGTTTCCACAGTTTATAGGAATTTATTTTCCTGTTTTGTAAACGATAACTAAAAGCCTTGCAGGTGTTCACAGACAGTTCTATAGAACAAGGAATGCAAATCATTTGTGGCATTATGATATTAATCTGAAAAGCATATTACCCAGTATTACATTGGCACTATAGTCCTGTGATATTATGCGGAAAAAGCATTTTGCTTTGTCAATTTGCTGAAATGGCAAAACGAAAGGTTGCAAGGGTATTCAGTGTGTATAACATGAAATGAAATGGAATATGATTGCGTTGAATATGAAATGAAAAAGCCAAAGACAGTTGAAGAACACAAGAAGAGCACGTACCTCGACATAGGAACTAGGAAATATTCCAACGGCTGCATTATGATCTCCTTCGAACCAATTTGCATCCAACTTTCTTCTAATATACAGTACATCACCTTTCCGGAAGCTCAACTCCCTGAAATAAAGTGAAACATAGATTTACGTCAGACACAAATCATTTTACATATGAAAACCCTGAAAACATCAAATAAAACGAATCTGACATCCTGTTTCCAACAATTCAAAGGAAAAATTTATGTTGGTGAGATTCAAACAAACAATTTAATTTAGCAAAGCTTTTATACTGACAAAAATTGTATTAACCTTGAATTTTGTGCTGCAAAGTTAAAGAGAGCTTTGGCAACAAGTTTTTGATCCGGGGTTCTTTCTCTCCATTTTGGGCGTGGTGGCTCGTCGATTGCATCTTCATAACGATTCAGAGGAATAGGGGACTTCTGAGATGGCCTGAAAATTTGTTAACAAAATGAAGATATGATTAAAGCTTAAATTCATTTACAAATTCCATTCATTTCAACTGCATTGACAAGTCAAACATAATGCTAAGATTTTGATGGAAAATAATTTGGTAGTACTTAGAATTAATTAAGAAAGTGAGTGCACTTACGTAAAATTATCCGTGTGTCTTCGGTTTTCCATGTCCTGCATTTCCTGTAGGAATTTTCTGTGACGCTGTTCTTCATAGAATCTCTTCATGACAATCTCTTGCCTTCGTCTCAGCTCTTCTTCGCCAATAAAATCCTTCTCGACAAGTCTGATGGGTGCTTTGTAATGAATGTTGACTTCTGACTCGGCATACTTGACTGGTGGAGCTGTACAGAATTTATTTGCATAATGAACTGTTTAGATTGAATGAGGTATGCGTGGACTGTGTACAACAACATAGTCAGCGTTTGGAATGTTTATTTTTGAGTCATCAAATCGCAAAATTCTACCGATGCAAATACTTCACTTGCATTGCTGTTATTTCATTGCATTTAATTATTGCAGCTCAACTACTAAACTACTTCTATTTGCCATTTGTTGTGAATTGCGTGCATTGTGAATCGTAAGTCTATTATTGTGCTGTAAATACACATTATACCATTAGTGAATGCAAGTTATGTTATTTATAACGCTGTGATTGCGATTCCAATTCCAAATTGCCTACATACTACTTGACAATTACTAATACCAAACTCTCACCGTGTCAGCAATTTGTGAAAGTACCAATAATAATGCAATTACATTTGAAACAAGTAAACCTTTAGTACTACCAGACCAAATGGTTAGAGACAACTAAACTACTGTAATAAAAACTTGATATTAGCTTACATTTTACATTAGATTCAGTCAAATAGCCAAGTACGAAACAATTTGGCTAAACTAATTTTGGTTAATGCGAATAGTATCATTATGTTGTGGTGGTACATTACCAATGTGAGCGTGAAAGCAAACAAATAAAAAAGTTTACATAGGTACTGTTACTCTACTTATAGAGAATAGTGGTTACTGTGCATGATTACACTACTACAATCACAAGGGAGGAATTGTTTGTACATTAGGAACTTTCAAGAGTGATGGAAATCTAATCTCCTTCATATTAAGCTGGCCAGTTGTAATCAAATCACAATAATCACAACTTTTTATCGGAGAAGTTAACAAAAGCTGTAATAAAAGTTACTAATGTAATATCACGTTGAAAACAAATAATAATCGTGTATATGCCTACATAATGCATTTCTATCGGTCGAAATTACGCCTGACTGGTTCTAGTTAGAGTATAGCATGCTCCATAACGTACGTGGACATGCACATTGCAAAATGTAAATGTGAGTAAATTCTGCAAAGTATATAGGGGTGTTTAATAGTGTGAACACTTCCTATTGATATAAGTAATGAATCTACACTTCATTATTGCGCTCCCATTCGTCCTCACATAAAAACAAGTAATAAAACCTGCGGGCAGAACCATTTCTCGTTGTAATGTAGCCGAACAAACCTATTTACAACTGAAACGAGATGATAATCAAGTTTGATGACAGCTAATTCCATTAATTGCCTTCATCACATTCCTAGCACATACTTAACTTAAGTCGGCTTTGTTTCTCTCCTAACTTCGGCAAATCTACTAGTGCAGTGGTAGTAGTAGCTTAACAAATCTTCTGCTATCTGTATACCATCTACTTCTACTACATATGATACATTGCCCCTATTACAAATATCAATATCGGACTGTGTACTAAAAATTATATATTTTTATCCGGAGCAGTATCTGCTATATCTATCTAGTATACCTATCTGTATATTATAATCTCAATCTCATGTAGGTACTATACTCTATATAATTTCGCTGTTAATTATTATAATTATAGTCTGTAGTATTTTATCCAGTTTACAAGTGCCTGATTTATTTTCAGGGGGGAATTCACTCTTTGTGTGTGTACAATTAATTGCTAAGGCGTTCACTAATCTAGCTCTATCAAAGTAACTCAGTGAAACTATAAGTCATCAGAAAAACGCTATTATTTCCAAACTATTGCAATTAACATCATCAGTCACATTTACAGATAGTAGAAATTTCCTCCCTTTCCTTGTTCCATAATGCCATTACTGATTGCAGACAATCACAGTCTCACTATACTAATATCTCCGTTGTGATGCGGTGTGACTACCACTAGTACGAGACCGTTTGATTGGAACAGCTTATCAGCTAACATCGCTAGCAGCCAACAGGAAGAATCATTAGCAAAAAGCAGACATAAAAATGGACTTATTCACATAAATAAATTTGATGATGATACTCCTGGGTTATGAAAAACTACGCATAAACTGAAATACTATACACCATAATGTAGGAAAGCTGTATTATTATTATTAGATCTGTGTGTTAACTTTATAACCCACAATAAAGTCAACATAGTACACCTACGCAATCAAATAATATACTGAAATGTGAGTCTACAGAAAAACTACTGCGGATTCCCTTTGGAGTGGCAAAAGCAAACTACTACTTCGAAATAGTAGTTCTAGAAAAACCTATTTACGATGTATAGTTCAAATTCAGACGGTAATAATATGTAAATTGCATCGTAATACTATAACTTTGGGCTGGGGATCCCACATTTTGCCTTGCATGGTTTTACTGCTTTGTTCTCTTGCGCGTGTTTTGTCTCTCCCAGTGAAACTACAAGTGACGCTATGCCCCAAGACCTTTCCTATATTTACTTTAACCACGTAGTAGCCCTATTTTCATCCATGCTTTACTTGTTATCAGAAAACTACAATATTACGGACATTCCTTGTAAGTACATATACATAAAGATGATTATCCTGCAACCCATAAGCCATGACACGGTTTGGCTTAGAATTTTAAGCACATTTTTATATGTGACAATAGGGGATAATGAACTAGCGACTACACAATACAGTGTAGAAGTTAATATTTGCAAAATACTTCGCGAGATGCGATGAGGCAGAGAGATGAGAGAAAACAAAGCCCTCGTCTATATACAAGATAATTAGAGAAATAGTCGACATAAGTTCAAAGTAGGGCGAGGATTTGTTGGTAGAACATTTCTTTTGATGTCAGGGATGAATAAGTCTCAACCCTTCCCGTGTGGTAGTACCCAACAACGAACATATCTATGGCATTTATTAATTTTACTGCGAATACGAACCTTATGTGACTTGACTCGTTTATGCTGACGAAGTTTCTGTATGTGCTAATAATAACTACTGGATATGACAGACAAAATGAGAATATCCGTACCTACCTGTATTTAACATACTGCAGCTGAATTTCCAAATACATTTTTGATATAGTATAGATGCCTAATTAACTATAAATCCCTCTATTGAACCCGTGACTATGAAATTTACGTCTTTCATGCAAACTCGCAGCTATATAGGCTCTGTTATATTGCATAGTCAATGCATGTTTCAAAAAAATCAGATTTGACAGTCATCGCCAGATTTTAGAATCAGCATAAAGTTAATTTGGGTAGATATTCATTCGCCACTGCATT
Organism: Pogonognathellus flavescens; assembly: GCA_019776165.1. Lineage (NCBI taxonomy): Eukaryota > Metazoa > Arthropoda > Collembola > Entomobryomorpha > Tomoceridae > Pogonognathellus > Pogonognathellus flavescens. Next base: position 26,342 of record JABASD010000168.1, read on the forward strand.
CAGAGCATTCAGGAGAATATCCCACCCGTGAGTCTATTAAGTACCTATGTCATATTCATAAAGATTCTAAAGTTGAACTACATTGCTATAAATTTAGTCCCTACCTATCTACATCTATATAATACAAACTTACGTACGGATCTACAAAATCATTAGTACCTCGTTCTTGTATACTTAAATTATAACCTGAAGCGTTTCACTAGGTACATACAAGAACTGGGTAAAGTTGACTAAAATCCACGGGAAAATTAATTGTAAATGTAGTACCTATTATACTATTTTGTATCACGTAGGTTTAATAATAAGTTTATAGGAAATAGGTACATCTACTCTGTATTGAACAAATATTTTATAAGAACCAGGATATTAGGTTGCTGGATGATACAACATGAAAAGAGAACAAAGTCGACAAAGTACAGTACGTGTGTTTGACTACTCTGTGTGTGAGCAACAGAAGAATACTTCGGTAACAATAAACCAATCAGCTTTACTTTTCACTCTACGTGACGCATTTGAGAACAGAACATTTTGAGCCATGGGTTTACCAGGCAAATCCACTGGTTCTACTCTACTGATGCATTTCCTCCTCTTGTCCTTTCTCTTGTTTTATAAAATAGATGAACCCTTACAGACATGAATCTAAATTAGCTCGTACAAACCAACTGCAGATATTTAAGCTTCCAGCAAGAACCGTTCTAAATAATCTGTAGAGTAAGTATACACACATCGAATCCTAAATCTGGTGCTGCGTATTTCATTATTATTTACTAATTATTATAAGGTACTTCTGTAGAGTTCCCAATGTGGCCTAAATAAAAAAACATAAAATAGTTTGCTGTGCAATTGTAAATGAGATTGGAAACTTATTCTAGGATAAGTGATAAGTATTATTTATAGTGTCTACTACTACGTGCTTGAAATCTGCAATTGCGCATGTAGCAGCGGTGTGTGGTAATATTTCTCACATCAAAACGATGTGACATCAATAAAAAGAATTGCAAAAGAATAGTGGCTATGTAAGAACTGTCACCATTCATGTTAACGACATGAATACATAGGAGAAAGGAGTATCTGTAGTTATGTTACATTTTTAAATTGTAGGATTCGGTCTGTGAGTGACTGGAAATTGTTAGTGTGCAGATAAGTACAATTAATAACAAGAGTTTACAAACAGACAAACATATATCATTTGGTATTGTTTCTTTTTGGGTTAATTAATAAAATAGTATTACAACACTGCGTGACAGGAGCTTTACATTTGTGGGTGTAGTGGCATAATATGTGTAGCAGTTGCTAATTGAAAAATAATGTGCTGGGCATTACGCAGCGTGGTGTACAAAAGGAAAAAATAAAATAAAAATGATATCAAGGCTTACGTATACATGAAGAAGCAGAAGAGGGTGAAAACGTTCTAGAAGACTGAGGAGTCGAACTATTAAAGCTCTGATTGAGAGCCTGACACTGACTCACACTCTCGAATTGGCTTTCTATGAAACGGATATGATTTTCGAGCTCTGTTTGACTCTGATCATTTCTACTGTCGTCAACAATGCTGGAAGAAATATGGGACGGTCTTGGCGGAGGAATACCTTGATTTTGACCCGGGAGACTGTTCCGATTGGGTGGAACCGGTCCTTGAGGAACCCCTCCGTCCATGTCTGAATCAATGAAGGATACAAACCAATTTTCGTTTGTCCATTTTTTTGCGCAAACCTCAAACTTTCCCATAGTACTTTTTATCCTTCTTATTTGTACTTATACACTCGTAAACGTCGTGAAAAGAGAAAAATACTTAAGAAACAATAATAATATTTGTTCTTCACTGGTTGAAACAGTCAAAATGGTCAATAATAATTACTAACAAATGTCATTTACCTAAAGTAGAATATGGTTCACTCTATGTGTAGTCTTTGCTTGCAATTCTTGCCGTTATATGAGGTTAATGCGTCACAGAGAAACCCAACCAACACAATGTACGTTATGTTATAGTAGTATATCGATAAAAAACAAGTTACAATCAGACAAACACTTAAGACCAAGTAAAACTTATGAGCTAAGGAAATGAGTAGCACTTTCCCACAAGGATTCAGTTCAGCAGTTAATTCCACAATAAGTATCATGAAAATTCCCACATGCTCCCACGACAGTAAAGTGAATAATGATACTGTCTAACCAACAGTTCGAGAAATAGACTCGTCTTCAATTTACCAAGTTAAAATTTTAGCACTACTTATATACATTATATACAGTCTTACCCTATTATTAATAAAACAGACCTGACTGTCTGGATCACTTTATACAGAAAATTATTTACACAGGCACCCAAAGCCCCGTAGACATTAAAGGATAGTAGTAGTTGCAAATTATATACATATACATACAGAACTTATTTACAGTAGGTATATAATACATAAGAAATAACCATAGTTCAGCTGTCCCCAGTCAGTTTATTTACAGAATTAAACAAGTGGTAGCTATTCATTAAGTTTGCAATCTTACACTAAAGTAATTTCGTCTTGCGTAATTGTGTCAAGTTTACAGCTTAACGTACATAAGTAAGTATAGTACAGCACAACTACTCAAGTCAAGTAAAGACGACATGGTCGTGAATAATATTATGAGCACTAAGCAAAATAGCCTGTGTGCATTATTCTTACAACCTACTGCTGTATTATGGCTGTTACATGTATTTGTATGTTGTAACTGTAACCCAGCCCGGGCAACATAGCCAGAACTACATGGCTGTCATTAAAGTGACATAAAAATCTTTACTGAATTAAAGTTCCAAACAAAGCTGACAAAAGTTGTGTAGTAGCTCCAAGAAACTAAACCTACGTTTCCACAGTACGCATCTTCATGGTACAGCTAGTTTTGTCTCATGTTATTTATTAAAGGCCAGCTTTGCTGCAGCCAAATTGCACAAAACTATCTTAATGATCATGCAACTCAATAGAAAAGCAATTTAAAATTCTAAGTAAATCAACGTAGCTGTTTGCAGCTATAAAATTGCATTTCTACAAATATACTTAACTAAATTGTTTACAATTAATTCAAGTCATAGTCGTAAGTAGAGGCTATGTACTATGTACGTATATATATCGTAATCTTAGAAACCTTTAAGGGTCCAAAGGCCAAAAAGTAGCATCTTCTTAACTTATCTTACTAATGAAGTGTCCATTACCTATATTTAAGACGATAGAAGTGATTTGGTATAGGTATACTTATAACTTATAATTATTAAAGGTACCTTTACAAAGGTAGGTATAATAAACATGCACTTAACTGCTACGTGTGGTATTCCGTAAATATTATAGAGCGCGCATTATTTACATAGCAATTAGAACACTGCAATCCATAATAAGTAATAAAGTTTATCGAGCACAAAACAAAGCACTTTCATTTCCGATTAGTAAGTAGCACGATTGCATTGCAAGTATTAAGAAAGTATCTGTACAATGTATTTACAGGATGAACTCACAAGAAGAAACTTATTGTCAGTAGAATAGTTTCGAGAATGAGTCATATTGTGTTATATTAGAAATATCACCGTATCACAATCATCACAAAACCTGAAGTAAGTAGCAAAATGGAAAGCAGCAAAGGAAAATTATGACAGCATCTTGAAGGAAATATTTGCTGAGGAATTGTTTGTTTGTTAGTCATAATTAATGTTGTTAGATGAAATGAGCTGAGTCAGTATCAGTTTTCATTTTTCTTCAAACAGTTGTCTGAAGACCGAAGACTGGGCCTATCAATGTACAGAGATACACAATGCTATTACATCATTTACATCCACCAAGTAAAGCTTAATAAATGACTAGTCTCGCATATTGTCAAAGTAATACTGTAAAGCTTATGTCTTATCAGTTTCACAGTTTCATCAAAACTATTTACCTATCTCACTCAACCACAATGCAACTATGCAACCACTGAGATTTGTTCATTCGTTTGTAATTGGCTTCTGTACGTGTCTCATGATTTTATGCACAGCTTTACACAAGCTGCCTTTAGTAGTGTACTAGTATATAAATATGGTATCTAATTCCTATGACTGGATTACTGGAATTTGCTTGTGTTAACGATTAATTACAGCATACTGATTTGAATGATGAATTAAAAATGCTTTGAATAGAATATTGCAACATTAACGACTTGGTAAAACAAAATGAATATTTTTACCATCGTATTTCATAATATTAGCCAGATATGAAATTTTTAAAATGTGTCAAATCAAAAAGTTCTAACACCTTACCTACTTTTGGTACTTCTATTGCCATACCTCTTCTAACAACTCTATCGCTAAGAATGCTTTGACTTTTCTAATAACATATCTATAACTTCACTCCACGTTATTCTAGATATAAACCTGCCTGGGTATTCTACTTATTTTAATTAGAATTTCCTGAATTTGTGTAAACTGCTAATTGCATCATTGTGAAATCACTTTGATGGTTTACCTGTCAAACAATGCCATAATAATAGTACAGTTTAGTGTAATATAAATCATCCTTCGTATCACCTCTCCGATTCCTTAAATTTGGATTCCAATAGCGAACACTTCGATAAAGGTAGGGAGCCACGTGCTGGTTGATATTCTCCCAATTCGGCTGCCGAGATGGGGGAGGCGGTGGTGGTGGAATTGGTGGAGGGAGCGAATTCATAATTTTTGGCTGCTGCGGCACATAACGAAACTTTGGTTGATGAAGAGCAGGATCGTAAGTCCAATTTTTCCCCAGGTTGGAATTTTGTGTTTGAGATGTGACAGAAGTATTCATGTTAGTGCTTGGTTTCACAATTGCAGGTAACGCTGCACTCATCCGTGAGTCTAAAATCCTCGGAGGCACGACATTAGGGACAGGTGAATATGTCCTTGGTGTTGTAGTGGATGGGGCCGGAGACTCTGAATAATAATCCCAGTAGCCGCTGGGAAAATCTGCGGAACTATAGCTGTAACAAGATGCATCCATCTCCATTGATTTAGTCGGAGATTCCAGAAAGCAATGTGCCGTTAGTGTTGGTTGACACACATTTGGAGTGGAGCTTGGCTGGTAAATCGGCTTTCGAGATCTAGAATTGAAGTACAATTCAGGCGAAGAGGAGTTGACGGGTGAAGACTCACGTCCATCAGGTTTTACTCGTCTTCCTTCTTTATCCTCGAAGTAGTCTAATTTCTCTTTAAAAATATCTGCACTGGCACAGCGTCGGTGAGGAGAGCCAAGATGTAGCTCTTCCGTCATACGAGCCAAGTTCGGGTCCGAACAAAACAAGCAACGCAAAAGATTTATGTCTGGTTGCAACTTGGAATAGTCTCCGGGGTAATACCTCTCGAAGTAATATTTGAGTCGGTCGACTTCTCCCGAATTGACCATCCGCAATCTTTCCAATTTGTCCCTTTCTAATATTTCTCGAGATACGAGATTTTTCAACGCGTCATCTTTTTTCAAGAGAAGTGACGCAAGTTTAGAAATCACATTAACATGCGACATATATTCATGATGATCTTGCTGGCTTTTCCTGTCAGGACTGGCAGACCTGGAGCGACGTGTAAAATTCGGAGATGGAGTTCTGCGACTATTCATGCTAACGCTTCTGTTGTAATTTGGTGACAAGCTTCTGCCTACAGGGCTTTTGTTTCGTAATGCTGGTACAAGTTTTCCTTTGGTATTCGTATTGCTTACATTTGTGGCAGAAACTAGGGAACTTGATTTTGTTTTTGTATGAGGTAATGAGGAAAATGATTTTGTCTGAATAATTTTTGCTTCTTTTTCTCCATCTGGAAATTGCACAGATTTCCCCCCTGCGTTATTATTAGCATCGTTGTAATACTTTTCAAAAAATGTCACTTTATTTGGCACTCCCTGATTACAATACACACTGTAGGCAGGCACTTTATTTTTTCCCATGTTTGCTTTCTCCTGGTTCTTTCTCAACAACAGTTGAGTGGAGATGGGTATATGAATAACCGTTCTGACAGACGAGTCAGATGTTTCGGATTCTGACGATTTTTGAATAACTGCAGTTGCTTTCAAGGGTTTTCTTTCTTTGAACTCTTGACTAAGAGTTTTTGACAGTTGCTTTTTAGCTGATTCAGTTAAGCATCCGTCGACGCCTACAATACGTCCACTATCTGTGCGATACAAATTGGATGATGGCATTGACCCCATTCTTGAAGTAACAACAGCTCCAGATTGTCGCCCACTCTGACTTTTTTTGACAAGACTTGAATTACCTTTGTCTGCATCGGGTTTGATGAGTGTACCAAGTCTGGACTTGATCTGCTGTCTTTGATCATCAGACAAAGTTGAACTCATCGAAAATGCTCGTCGCAGCCAAGGTGAACGAATAAACTCGGCGTTACTGTTATAATAAAACCCAGCTTTGGACAATGAAGCCACTTCCATATTCAATGCGACTTCCTTGACAGAGGTGCCTCGCCACGCTGTTTTATGTAAATCAAAGGCAGATTTATGTCTTCCTCTTGCAGCTCTTAAGAAATCTCCTGTCAGAAGGAAATGTTGCAATTCATCAATAGTCCACTGCTTACACCGTAATGCAGAATCTCCTCTCCAACGGAATTCATCTGGTTTACGAGGTCGGAAGAAAAATTCTCGATTTTTTTGTGCTACACAAAGTTGACTCGCAATTGATGCCATTTCTTCTTCGACTCTGAGACGATTTCGTACTTTCCACCATGCATCAAAATCCAATTGCTTTTCTGAACTCAATACGGGGATATCATACATTGAAGTCGACCTTTCCAATTGACCCAGTCTTTCAAGGCTGGAGTACAAACGATGCAGTTGGACAAAGCGGGCTGATTTTTTTCTCGAATGTTGCAGTTCCAAAATGTAATTTGTGTAGGAATAATCCCTCATGAGTTTCTCCCGTATGCCAAGGCAAGATACACTTCTCACAATGTTTCTAGTTCGAGCTCGACTTCTTTGTTCAGAGTCTTTAAGAATTCTTTCTCTTAGTAACGATGTTCTTGTCGGCTTAACCATAGGACCAGATCCGTTAAAATCCCCATGACCATTATTAGTCACGAAAGTAGATTTGGAAACACGCTTTGTCTCTGTTAAGTACGGTGTCAGAGCTGGCAAGGATCTAAAAGCATATAAATCCGGTGTAGAGTAAATACCAATGTCGCGATGTCGCTTCCGAGGTGGCACAGTTAAATATGTGAGACTGTTGTTTTCCTTCGTATCATCGTCATCTATTAGCACCTTTTGTTTTTCTGGACTTTCACTTCTGACCGCGACAGTAGTGTTGCTTCTTAAATTCGACTGAGATTCATTCTTCCCTGTTGCTATTTTATAACTTTCATATGCATTAGTTTGATGATCGGATTTTGAACTGGTATTGGCGATGTTATTGTTTTTCCCTTTTTCTATACCACCGACAATAACTGGAGCTTTTGAGGTTGACTTTTCTTGACATTTTCGATCAGCCTTGATCCGATTACTTTGCCCCGTTCCGTCGCCTGACTCACGGATCAATTTTCTACTCGAGTGGTTGTTACTCAAAGTAGAACTACTAGGTGAAGCTGTCTTATTCACACTTGTTGCCGGAGAGGCATATGCGGATGTTGGGTTTGCCAAAGAACTATGCAAAGACGATGCTTTTTTCTTGTCTATTTTTGAAGAAGTTCTCCCGTCGGAGCTGGAGCAAAAGGACGAAGATTTCCCAGAAGACGTTGTTATTCTTTCCGTCGAACTTGACTTGCCACTCAACTTTGTTTGGCTCTGACTACTTCCAATGTTAGTAGAATAGCCGAGGCTTACGTTCGGACTACCAATAGATAGGGAAAACGAGCCAGAGCCGGGCGAAGTAGGGCGAGAATGATGCGGTGATAAACAGCTAGCGTGACGGGAGGCGACGGGAGTCACCTTGGTCACTTTATGGACTTTAGCTGTGCAACTTTGTTTATTTGCTCCATTAGTAACTGCATTGATTTCTTCGCCTCCTCCAGCGGCTGATGCTATTTGTACTGCCGCAGCAGTGGCTGCCGCTTGTGATCTACTGATTCGTCTTGGGGGTTTCACAGGAACTCCGTTACTTTGATTATTGCCTGTCGCACAACTAGTAGACGCATGATGATTATTTTCGACGGACACTTTATCCGATATTTTAACCGATTTTCCACTCTTCCCTGATGTGCTGCTCCCATGCGAACTTTTACCGTTCTTTCCATTCCCTCCACTCTTTTTCATTCCGGACTTTTTCCCTTCAGAACTTCCTTCTCCATTCTTTGTTGACTTTTTTGTCGACGAGGGAGACGATGATGTAGCAGCAGGGGTTCTAAATACTTCTAGTTTTATTGCCAGCCTATGTGAAGTTTCTAAAGCTTTCTTGACCTCTCTCGGAGAAACTAATTCTGGAGAGGAAACTCTTAGTTTCTCGAAACTTGGGTCTCTCGACCGAATCGGAATAGCTGATGATCCGGAGCGCTTAAGGTGGCTTGATGTTCTCGTAGTATGAATAATTCTTGATGCATTCAGACCTGAAAGACCGTACCTATTGTTGCCAATTTGTGATGGGCTTAAATCAGAGTTAGAACGACAGAGTTTCTCTTGAATTCGTCCTTGAAGGAGAGCTACGGTAGAAGATGGACTTGGACTTTTAACTCGAGTCGGACTTCCACTCCGGAAACTTGATGGAGATCCCGATCGTGCCACTGATGAGGCAGATCTTTTCATTTCATCGAAAGTAGGCATACTTCTTGTCCGCGTAAGCAACCACCACGGAGGCCAAAATCTTTCTGTACACGTTTGGTAAAAACGGAAACATTCAAAATCTATCTAGTCTGTGCTTTTTCATACGGTGAACTAAAGTGTTTCTACAATTCGGCAATCAATTTACAATACTTTAAGAGCCCTTCACCCAAATGAAGAAATTACCCGGAATAGTTTATATATACGTGAAATAGAGACGAGCAGCTAACCAATACTGTACTTGTACTGTGAAGGTGTCGGGATTTTATCTCACAAGTAGGAGGAGAGACGTGATGTTCAATTGCTCTTTAGTAACTGACAAAATGGCTTGCTTGCTTGAATTTTCATATTTTTGACATTTGTGCAACGAAACTTTTTCAGTTTTGGCTGAGGCTGTGAATTAAACCAATAGGATGTTTTTGTACACATTTGGTAGAAGAGCTTGTAGAAAATTCAGTTAAATGCTAAGAATTTACAGCTTGTATAGAAAGAAACCCATTAGATTGTTGAATATAGGTAGGTAGGTCACGTCAAAATCAATCCATAATCTTCCCATCATAATGTAACGTCAGATTGACCAAGAGGAAAATGACAAAGAGCACCACTACGAAAATGGATTTATTTATGTACATGAAGAAGACAGGAGGCAGCTACGAGAGAGTGCAATGCAGTTGGCGTGCGTTCAGAGTTCATAGGGCGATTTGTTGAAAATAAATCTTCGTTTTCGTAACAAATAAGCGATGTCATTGCCGCCATGTTACAGATACATGAGAGAAGCAGCAATACGATGATCGTTTTTATCGGTGAAGCGATTTCATAATTTCGTAATTAATAACTTTATATTTTACTGATGAATATACTCTAGCTTATATAACCTGAGAACCTGCATGACCACCAATTTATTCGACCACATCTGATTATGTAGTACCTACTGATTTTTTCATAAATGCAAATGCAACCTTGAAAAATGTACACCTGCTGCCTGCAATGAGCATATTATGCATGTAATAATTTACTATCGAAGTAATGATGTGCATGTTTTTAGCTAATTCAACTTTCTTTTTCCTGTTGTAATAGTAAGTAACTTCCAGCAACAAAGAATTCCATGTCTTAGGTTATTATCCAGGTAAATTATGACCGTTATTGCCTAAGATTACACCCTAATCATGAACGAAGAATAAATCTGTAAGTATACGTACCTAACATAATTCAATTAATTAGAGATACTAATTAATTTGTCAGTTCTAGTTTAGTAATTTAACAAATTTAATGTTGTCCCCCAATGCAAATTAGTTTGTAGTAATTACTGGTTATGTTCATTAAAGAAGCTCAAGAAATTCCCTGAGAGTCAGTTTACAAAGTGATTTACGACAAAAAAGTTAGTAATCTAAATTAAATAAAGTAGGAGAACATAAAATATACACATTGTTACATGCGTATAGGTATTGCTGCACGTAATCAGGCTTTAATGTTAGTTGGTGATTATTTTTTGTTTCGTGAAGCTGTTGTAGCAAATAAGCGTAAAGCAGGTGAATTATCTGTCCCGTTAAGATTGTACCTACCGTATAACCAATAACCAACCACGAACTATTAAAAATCAAATGAGAATCCAAATAGAAGCAACCAAATTCCACTACGTGATTGTACTGTACAAAGTGAATGTACATTACATAGTACGATAAGAGGCAAGGTTTGATTTGAAGCTGTCACCAATTACCAATTGAAGCTGTGTCCATTAAAAAGTGTGTACAAGTAAGTGATTGATAAGTAAACAACATTAAGTACGGAATAGTTTGAGATAAGTGATTGAATTCAATTATGTGCAATAATTTATGTGCTTACCTTTTGGCTTCTCTGGCGCAAGTTTTCTTAAGCCTTGAAAAGGTACTTCTCCACCCTTCTGTATTTCAGCGTACAGTTGTCTGTGCTCTGCAGGACTTAAGGGCGGTGGTGGAGGAGATTTAACACCTTGAAAGTCAGCAGCTTCTTCCGTGCGTTTTCGGATTATTAGATTTGTATCGCTTTCATAACCCAAATCTTTAGAACCAAGTGCCCTGCAAAATCATCGAATACCACCGTTGATTAATAGCCCATCAGCATTGATTAATAAAAAATCAGGAATAAAAGAAGAAAGTGGAACTTACCACTGCAATGTTGGTTTATGTCTACGAATTTCTTTAGCAGCCACTGAAGAATTGCCAGGAGTATAGTCTGCGATTTTTCCCGGAGTAAATCGTATTCCAGGGACAGATGTTGGGGATGTGATAACTGAGTTTGGCGTAGAAGAACTTGGCGAAAAATATTCTGTCGATTCTGTATTTCTGTCTCTTAGCTTTCTTCTGTCGAGGGTTGCGTATTTATAAGCGTAACTGTCCGAATCGTAGCCTTCTGGCTCCGACCAATTTCCACTAAACTGAGCACCAGCCGACCTTCCTGGAACACCTGAAACCAGCAAATATATAATTACAATACTCCATCAGATTTATTGTACATTGTAACTTTAACTTAGAAGTACCTACAAATACGAACAACGAAACCAACATACTTTAATGCACAATAGTAGCAGAAAACAATTTTTGATTGCACAATTACATACATAGATTTAAATTAGCATTTTACCCTATTCACAATGATAGTGTTAATCCGAATTTATGAAACATTCAGGAAACAAATTTCCAGAAATTCTTCAATTTAGTATTTAGTAGCAGCGATGAATAATAATCTTCGCTGAAAGTTTGACTACATAAAAGGAATGACCCAAAAAGTAAGTACAAGAGTAGTAACTACAAGTTTTTGTTGCGCTACTAAAGTATACGTATTGACTTTCAAGCAAATAAAAAACAACCAAATACCAAACAAATCTTTTTGACAATTGACATGAACGTTGCATGATATTGCCTCATAGAAAAACATTGAAAGCTTTCGCCGGTTCACGTAAATTGCAAAAAAGGACATGAAACGTAAGCTCAATTCATTCAACACTCGCTCAACGAACTCAATTTAAAAGAAAGTTATAGAGTTATCAGAATTATTTTGCTCCAGCTGCTAAAACCCTGTTAGTTGACAGCAATATGGCAATGGAGACCGGCCAATATTGTACAAACACTCGGGAAGCTGAGCCACACACACACAAGCAGAAATTACTAACTCCGAAATCCGGTGGTGATTATCTCAAAGTTATGAGACTTTCTAATAGGCTAATTTAGCCATACGAACGTGTTACAAGTCAAAACAAAATAAATATGTACAAGAACCAGAAGAGGGGAAACCCAACTCAAATCAAAATTCATGTTCACTCGGCACGGAAAACTCAGTCAACACAGGCATGGAAAACATGAAGGAGACAAGAAGATTGTATAAACTAAATCACCTTTTCGTCTGTATTTCACAGTGACATAGTCTGCTCCGAAAGAAATTCCAACCCAATGCCAATGTCAATCCAATTTCCAATTTATAAAGGATATCAAGTCATTAAATCAAACATTCAATTAAATTCTTAACAAAGAATGCTGTGCGTGTGGGACTAATAATAAACAGTGTCTTATTTTTGTTCGTTTGAGAAATAAACAGTAATAGTTTTCATTTCACAACATCAATCAATTCAAGACGATGGAATATTTCAACCAAATCATTCAACTTTGAGAAGGTAATATCGGTTCATGCGACATTTAGAGAACGTTCAGAAGGACAGGGTTCAAGGCTCAATACAAAATATCAGGTATACAATTAAAGTGCAATAATATTATAAGGAGATGTATTTTGTAATTCAATGTGTAGACAATTTTACCTGATCTATGCGGTTTATCTACATGGAGGGACTCGTACATCCGCCGATACCATTGATGCTGTTGATCATTTTTAACTATCTGTAAACAACAATTTTACAAATGTAACAATTTCCTGTGAAGATTTACATGTAAATAAATAATTCATTGTGTTTACATTGCACTTACAGATTTTAAAGCAATAGGAACACCATCAGGAGTCGTGGGTCCGATTCCTTCAAATTTTTTAGGAGTGAGGTCAACTCTTCTGCCTGAAGAACTTACGGTGTCTCTTTTGACTTCATACACTGTAACGAAACATTTTATACAGCCGAATGAGAATGAGGTACACTTAGAACAAAACTAGCATTGTGCTAAAAATGATATCAAGTGAAAACTTACACGAATCGTCTGGATTCAAATCTAAAGTCAAAGGAACCGACGCTGAATTTGGCGTATTAGAAGGAAATCCAGTTGCAGAACTACTTCTTTGCACCGGAAGTTTCTTTCCAGGGCTTTGCTGTTGCTGCTCCAACAAGTAATGAGCTCCTTTTGGCAATTGGCCCTCTGCAGCACCCGCAACATTTTAGGAGTGAAGTTGTACATTATTGTCGTCATCACATACAAGGCACGAGGTAGTTTGTACGTCAGATAAATATGACCAACCGGAAAAGCCAACCAGATCCACAACCAGAGTGGAGGGAGCAAATCAAAATCGTAAAAATATATTATGAGTTCATCAATTAGCCAATAACTTCACATTTATTTTTATACCAGACAGACCCACAGACAGATATATAGCCCAGTACAAGTACTGGGCACACTACAAGCTCACACGTTACAAGTAATAGCTGGTATTTGTCTATGTTTTACTTTCACCTCCATATTATTCCTTTATAAACATCTTAGTTTAAAAAAACCATAGTAAAACATAAAAATGATCGTACCACTCGGTTAAAACTTGATCTAACCAGTAGCACACTAAATGTAGGTGTATAGATAATGGAGTATAGTTAAGATAAACGAAGAAGGGTTTTACAGATTATTTATTTACATTAACGAGAGAAAATTCTTTCCTTGAAAATGTTTACCCAAATGTGTAGCAGAAATATGCCGCATCTGCTTGTTAACAGAAAAAGACTTCCTAATTTTTTCATGCGTTCTACGTAAGTATCAAACTATAAACGATACAGAAAATGTGTACCCAAAAATAGAAAATGATGGTTTCAGGATGGGAGTGTATAAAAACAAAGAAAAGAAATATTAGGCCCAATTTTCGAGAGAAAATAATCAATGAGTTGTTAAGGTCAATGGGGTAGAATTATTTAAAACTTCACCTCCTTTCCTTTCTTTGACAGCAGAAATGCAGAGCATAATCAAAGGAAAGAGTAAGCAGACAAGACATAATAATTCAGTGGGTATAATTAATTTGCGAATGTTTTCTAGCACAACCCTCTAATGTGTAACGCATTATAGATCTGAATGAATGAAGATAATTCACCTCGAGCTTTTTGGAGTAGAGTGACGGTAGGACTCTGATATCTTGGCAGATGTACAGCAGTCTGGCTCTGAGTTATTGGCGTTTGGCTGATCACTTGACTTTGGCTAAAATTATTTTGCACGTCTTGCCTTTGGTTTTGAGTTACTCCAGAATGATTTTGATGAATAGCTCCCGATCCAGTTTCAGGTGACGTCTCAATCCCTTGCAAAGCTGATGTAGAAACGCCACCACTTTTTTGCTGTAGCTGTGAATTGGAATTAACAATTTCTTGGTGCTGACTCCAAGAAGAGAATGAATTGCTTGTTTGTAGTTGCTGAGACTGAGTAGTTGGGATTTGTGGCGAAGAAGAAGAACGGTCCTGTTACAATATCCAAACAAACAAATAGAAATTACTCATCCTTAATTATACAGGTGAAGGTAAAACAAATTATAGCACGTTGCCTACAAATTAAGGAAATATGAATTCATTATACTGCCTATAGTTTCATTGTTTGTTAAATTAGCGTCTGATTCTCAATATTAATTATCACATAAAGAAAGCCACTTCACAACCTTTGCAGCTTTGTACTATGCAATTTCTACTCAATTATAAACACATGCCCTAAATAAATGCGCATTTCTACATATTTTGCATGAATCGCAGAACAATTCACTACTGTACTTAAACCGCACATTTTTTAACACTAGAGGAAGTAAGAAATGACGTACTAATGAAATAGTTCGAGGAGTTGAGCTCGTCGGCGAGCTAGGCACATTAAAGTTTACAGGTCGGAATTTTTTCTGGGTAGACGGACTAGGAGCACTTGGAGGTGTCCAAATTGGAGCAATTTCTTCGGCAGATCCTTCCTGACTTTTTGTCGATTCCAAATCGGGTAAGTCCGGGGCACTCTTGCTATTGTTACTGCTAATCTGTTTTGGTTGTGGACTAGATGGTTCCGAGTTGTTGGCACTACCAGGAGTCCAAACACCTATAAATTTTAATTACCACAGTCATCATTAGAAACAAACTCAACAGATTATTCCTTAATGCTCTCAAAATTCGTATAGGTTCATAAAACAGTAATAAAATTGTAGTAAATCCTTGCAAATGCAAATACCCACACTACTGAGGTATTACATCGTTCTCAATTGCTTAATAACACTACACAATCGGCAAAAGCGGTTAGGTATCTCGTAAGCGTGAAATTATGTGGAGTCGCTTTGCTACTTCTGCTCACTAGACTACTGAAGCCACAATGACCACATAGAAACGGAGGGATGCTGAGACTGAGCGCATCAAAGCAAAACAAACATAATACAGTGACAATTGAGGGAAAACAACACATGTACTAACAATAAAAACATCGGACAACTGAAAAAAAAGAAATGCAATGCATTGCACTTATGTTGACGTTCAAACACAATACACACAAATATAAGTAGCAATAGTAATGCACAATGAAAAAATCAAAAGCATTTATCATCGTTAGCTGTGTACATTAAGTTGCCAGTTTGAGATTCTGCTTTGCTTACTTGCTTTGCACTGTAGCATGTAATAATAATCACTTGACTTCCGTTGCCGCAAGCTACGATGCTCCTTTATTTTACAGTGTAAGTATTAAAAGTGTATTATACGCACAAACAAGTACCCTTTCTTAACTTGTCCTATTATAAGTATACTTATTAATGTTAACCAAACCATGGGATTCTATTCAACCAGGAGAACACAATAAGTAGTAATAATAATATTAAACCGGCATGGCAAGCAGTAGGCAGACGAACGGAAATCCCAGCCAAAACCTTATAACATGCACCATGCAGGTGTATAAGAATGATACACTTGGAATATTGTCTTGAGAGACATGATTGTCGACTTTTTATACAACCGAATGAACGCCTACGACTACTACTATACTACCTGTGTACATTATACATACATTTTTTATATAATAAAGTGTGTACTCCACTTGTAGCGTTTCCACTGTTTTCTGTGCTATAGTAAAAATCACATAGACCAACAGGACACATACAACCTCCCCCTCGCACAATCTCATACCCGTTTGTTGTGTGAATATTTAATAACAATTTAATGTCGAGTGAGTAATACCATGAGAAAATCTTGGATTTTGTACGAACTTTACTATCTACGGCGAAAAACGCAATCGAAAGTCATGAACATGGACGGACACTGTTTGTTGAACAAGACATTCTGTTGCAATAATATTTGTTCCTTCCTTTTACATGCAACAGGGTAGGTAAGAAATGCTTAAAAGTATTTTATAATTATTCACTTCATGCATTAATGCATTATATTATGTATAAGACTGTTGCATCACTATAGAATGTTTACTTTCATTCAGTTCCGAGTTCATTTCCTGGACTCACACCTTATAATTCTATAAATTACAGGTATTGGTATACACAGAATTTGTAAAAATACAGACATACCGGAACAATTATGTAACTTGCGAACAAGTACTTGACTTATCAGGATTAGGCAATGAACCGTTAAAGCTAACTAAGTCGCTATACAAGAAGCAAAAGGTAACGGTTATTTCTCACTCACAAAAATAATATAAACTTTTTACACACATCAGAAACTTACTATCCATATAAATTATCAAAGGTAAAATAGTAGAGCTTTTACATACTTAAGCTTAATACAAATAATACCTATAGCTATGTGATCTTAATACATATAAGTGTAAACACAAAATGCCGATTTGAAATTATAGCCATGACTGTATAACCTACTTTAACAGGAATACAGATTTTGATAACACATTTTATTGTATAAGATTATAAGATGATCACATTAGAATTTACATAATACATAGGCAATTAAGTGAGCAAAGTAGCTTTTCTTTCTACTTATGAATGAACAAGTGAAAACAACCCGAGGAGACCTACCAGCCCACCACACCTACTACACGGAATGAAAGAAAAACTTTTCAAACGCTCATCGGCTCGGTAACTGACACCTAATCAATCAAGTCTGTCCATAAGGTTTTCTAATCTGCCTGCTCCCTATTCCAAAGAGTCAGCACGAACAAACAGATGATACACCGACGAACGAATACTTACAACAGCGGCATCGGAAATACATCTAAAACTCCTAATATCCATTTGCTTTGTTTATATTTTCACATGTTGTGTGTACTCCTGTGTTGAAATGAAATGAAAACAGTTTCCTTTCCTTCGTCATTCATTTTAATGCAAGCAAATATCAAAATAAAGCATCCCCACCCTGCCCGGAGACATCCAATAATATGTTGAAATGAGCAAACCTACTATAGTGGACATAAACCAACAGAATACATTTAAAATAAATGTATTTTGGTGCAATGCAGACTGATAGATAGATGGTAGTCGTATTGGAGACGCCAGCAATAAAATATTATGCCTGTCTCATCGGTGTGTATTAGTATTTGTACAGATACACATCCTGCCGTTTCATCTTCCCCTCATTCATGAAGCTAGATTCATGACAGCACTACGAAAAGCTAATGAATACTATAATAACACTTTCGGCCTTAAGTACAACAATGTAAGATAATGGTGGTGTAACATTTCCAAAACGACATTAATGCTACTAGCTGACTAGAATAATAGCTCCTAACGAATATGTAGTTAGTAGTTCGTTCGTCTTATAAAAAATCGACATAATATGTATGACACTTTGTAATGATACATATCCATTCACTTTCATTGTAAGCCCATTGCCTCCACTATAGATCACCCATAATAATGATGGTTACAGCATGCTTTCTAGTAAACTGTGCTAATGCTTTACAATGTTGCTGCAACAATAGACACACGAGTGTTCACGTTTCCATTGCACTCACTCTGATAATAATACTCAGAAAATGCTAAAACAATTTAGTAATCAAAGCAAAAATGTCTGTTTCAACAATGCAAAGCCTGAATGTTGAAATACAACAAATACTAACTACTAAGAAAACTGGGTTACACCCAAACATCCAATCTGGCTGACCGGACAAGGGAGAACAATAAAAAGGTAACTTGTCGAGAGTAAAATGTAATGTTGATAGCGTATGAATGAATGGAAATGAAGAGGAAAGCCCAACAACACATTACACTATAACAATGTCTCCCTTATGTGCTGTGTTTAAAACGCATAACTTATTTTAGTATAAAAAACTGTGTATTATTATACAGTACTCCACAATTTACTACATACACCATACAGGTAGACACTTTAATAATACCTAGTACTAATATCTGTGCATTTATACAATGGAACCATATAGGAAAACTTTATTAGGTAATTTAGAAATAGTGTTGAACATAACGCATTGTGTGTCTCTCGCTATAACAAATCCAAGCAGGTACTTCATGGAGAGATACAAATAATGCTGTGTAAACGTATACTATGCGTTATGTGATGTGTGTACATTTTTTTATCTTCTACTAATATCTCTACAATGTATGGAACATTTACATTTATATGACTTGTATCTATTTTTTGCTATTTTACCTTTGCCCCACCACCACCGTCATCTGCAAAAGTGTATTAGTATGTGTACTTTATATATATGACCTCCTCCTCACTTGCACTTACGAAAGACAAACTTCGCTTTTGTAGTTTCGGGTGCAGGGTATGAACTAAGTACACACACGCAGTTAATAGAAGTGTACGGTTTAATACTACTATAGCAAAGAGGTACAATATAAAGGAAGGTTTGTAGGTATAAAGGTACAGGGAGAGGCGTTTCATTTAGACACCTGCTTCGGCACATTTAACATTTCCGCTTGGCTTAAGCAACAAGACCAAATGATTCTGAACTGACTGAGCCGAAGCTGAGACAGACGGAAGGAAGAATTAACCTGCCAGCCAGAATTGAGCTGAGTGAGTGAATGAGAGTGCTTCGTTTACCCAGACTTGACTGACTGACTGAGAAGCGGATTTAGGTGGGCACTGCTTTGTTTTTCTAACCTCATCTGTCTCTCATTGGAAAAGTTAGATTAGATGGATGGATGGATAGACCAGGCTAATATAATATGGTCTTCACGATTACACACACTATTTCTATGTATGTAGCACTACTGCTATAATATTTTACAATTCCATGCCAAAAAAGATAGGTTCGGCTCAGGAGTCTGAAGCAGCATTTAGCAAGGCAACCGAATCTAATAATGAAAAAGTACTAAAAAAGCTACGAAATTGCTAGATTTTGCTTACGATTACTTTACAAAGCGACCCACTATGCCAGTACAGATAGTAGCAGTAGTGGCTGATTCATCCAACTGCTAACTTAGTTACCTAATATCTATTTACCTCCCTTACTACGCATGCAGCTATATATTATTGTGTGGTTTTATTAGTACTTGCTCGATGATTTTGATTACTGTGTACGAATTAGCACGCAGACCACCCTACAATTTGGTTTCCGGACTTCAGTACAGGCAATTACTGCAGAAAATGTGAATGAAGCAATCTAAAACTTAGTTAGAGATCCTTTAAGCCTTTAATTTCAGTCTGTCAGCAATCCAGAGAGCAAAGATGTGTATTAATTGTAATGAATACGGCCGTAGACTTCATATAAAAATATTTTGGAAGCGTTCTGTTCTGTGTAGGACAGATTAAAGCAAATTGAGATGTGGCCACCTACAGGACTGTATGTATAATCTACTATCTTGCAGAAAGTTGACACGACAAGAATAAAATCAGTTGAAATGGTACGTGTACTTTACTTTCAACTCCTCAACCGAACCAAAGCTTTTCGTACAAGGAAATGAGTGTAAAAGATGACAATTTTTTGCAGAGCTGACGAGGTAGAAGATAGTAGGCTAATGTTACTCTTACTGGTTTGCTTATTGCCATTGGCTTCAGATGAAGAGACATTAGTCTTGTTTGAGAGAAGGAGCCAAAATCATATATCTCAAAAAAAACCTCAACTGCTGCTGGGAACAGGAACTGAAACCAGAAGTCTTGTGAGATTTCATCTATGTGTACTCTTTCTACTATACAGCTCTACCACTACCACCACCACGCTACAAACTGTGTAATCGTCTCAATTTCTGTTGTCTCCATCAAAGTCTTAGGCTAAACTTGAGCTTAAACCGTTTAAATTGAGCTTTAGCAAATCCTATACACTTTTCTGAAACAGACTGCCCTAAGAAATACGATTACGTACTTCTTATGTATCTGGAAACTAGAAGTGGAGCAATACATTACTTATAATGTATAGATACTGTATGTAGATAACTACCAAAACTCCTACTTGTATTTACTGGTAACATTATAATCTAGTAAATGCTTCCTATCGGTATAACTGCAAACATTATTATTTTTATTGTTGTGCTTTACCCCTTTATTCATGTTGTGTTTTGCTCTGTATCTGCACTAGTTGCTTTTCATCGCTCACTCAATCTCTTCATATCACAACATCACATCACAAGCATCATATATGACATTATGCATGTCTAATGTCTAACACTATAAAATTTAATCATTTTGCTATCACAATCTTATGATCTGTTTAATGCTTAATCAAGGATTGAGTCTAGGAAGTCTTTAAAAAACAAGAATAAATAGAATCGCATCAAAGAAAAATATTTATGCACGGAAATGTGTGTTAGACTGAACGTAGACATTTGGATCTCACGCAGGTTTTGATGCACACAGTACAAGGAAAATTAAATAAATTACTGACGAAGCTAAATCAAATCAGAACAGTGAAAAGGATGAAGGAAAGCAAAAAATGAAGGAAGAAACGGAATCCTAAAAATCCTATGACACATGGTAGTATGATATGATAGTACAGGAGTGCAAGTAGGTTAAATGGAAGAAGTTTGTAGTTTTGTTAAAGTTGTAGTTGTATTTAGTGGAGTAGAGACGATGATGTTAAAAAGGAAAGGCAGTACAAGACAACCGTGACGAAGTTCAACACATGCCAAAAACTACACGAGCTTTTTATTTACTTTACATTAGGATTCTAACATGCTTTTCTGCTAGTGTGGCTTTCTGTATGTAATAATTTCTTTGATTTTACACGGATTAACATGGATACCAGGGCATGGGCGGCAAGTGGCAAGGCCTTTCAGCTATTTACATTTCCATACCTCAGCTAAACCCCAAATATGCAACTCTTTCGAATTTTTGCACACATTAGCAAAACAATACACTTGGTTTTCATCACTGTAGGTCATTTCAACCATAAACATCTACAAGCACATGTGTCTGCGTAGTTAAGAATTCCCTGCATGAGATCTTCAAGCTAGAAACTCAACAACAAACCACTCTAATTAATTACATTAGTACATGAAGGTTGAAGGAGAAAATAATTGATTAATGTTTTCATTAAAATGTAGCTAAACGGAATGATTTTATTCTAAGTGTGTAGATAGGTAGGCGTATGTACATTATCCTCTAAGTATTTTCATGTGTAGATAAATTTCCATTATGATTCCATTAAGAGATACTGTGTGTAATGTTAAAAGAGGATGAGTTTAAAAGGTACTGTAAAAAGCGAAGATCATTTCATACCAGGTCTGGGTGTAGTCCATTTGTTCATGCTGTTGTTATTACCGCTGTTATTACTTCCAGCCGGAGTAATGTTTAAGTTTAACTGAGCAACCGGCATTTTTATTCACTTCAGCTTTCAATATCGTCTTTAGTAAATGATCGTACAGGTATTCACCTTGTATTCACCTTGTAATTACGTGACTAACTATAAGTTCACCGTTTCTTTATTGAAACCAAACAAACGATGGTTAATGGAACAAAGCCATGGAGCCGAAGAAGAGTATCATGTCGTTGCACCAAATCACTCACATCGATTATACCACTTTTCCACGATTTATTAAGACGCTCTCGAAAGTTTCCCGTTGAGTTTTACTATGCAAATGGGCTTCTCTCTCTCTCTATGGATTTTCATTAAGAAGTTCAGTTAAAGTTTCTCTGAACTTGTACGCGAGTACAGTAGAATGAATGCAGATGACTATGACAAGAACTGATGATGATTATGCGTAGGTATTCTTCATCCCTCTATGCATACCAGAAATATTCTATTAGTACAGGAAGAAACATAATACAATGCGTGTATCTTTATATAGAGGAAGTCCTAATGGTAAAATGCAGACGTTATTTATAAGAAGACATTAGTTATACCAAAGAAGATTATCAACTTAAAAGGAATATTATCTAGAAGGAGGAAACTCGTTTTTATATAAAGAACTTCACTTGCAGTCAGTTCTCTGATTCGACTTCATTTCGATTCACTTCACTGTTCCCTACATTCACGTTGTCACTAATTATCATAAATCATTTCCCATCATAAAACCGCAGAATATGGAATCAACTCTCCACTCAAATCCAACCAACTCAATCAATTAAGAGTTCTTCCACGAATTACTCTATTATTACATCATCATTATACTACATCTCTCTTACGTTGGGGAATATAATAGACTGTGTCTTATGGTCGTGAGACCAAAAGTGTTTTTCAGTTCGGAATAATAATGGAACACTAAATTTGTAGTTATAAGCTTTTCCTATTATAAGTATTATTAACAACGAGTCACGACAAGACACGAGTCAATGGATGACTATGTAAAATAATAATGTAGCTAGTTACCTACTTTTTAAAACAATTCTTGATTATTCTGCTTGATTCTAGCTATACAATACTTTCAAAAGAGAATGAGTCTATATAGTCGATCACACACATAACACAAGTCGTTTCGCTTCGTGTTCTTGGCAAATATTACTACAAAGCTTAAATATTTATGCGGAGAAATATTATATTGAAATAGAATAGCACAATAGTCAGGTAAAGTTACTTTGCATTTGCATCTCTGTTGAGTGTGTAGAAATATTGTATGTTTTTATATCTATAGGTAGAGGTATAGTTGTTTTCTGAAGTAAGTAGTGGAAGAGAGACGAATAAAAGTGGCTTATTAGTAGCTTTGAATTTTATTTATTATTATTATGTGTATTTCATTACTGTGTACAGGCAGTAACGTGTCCCATGATTTTTATATGTTAACATAGCCGCGCCTAGCCTTGCTAACTGGTAACACAGAAACAATTCAATTTGAACATTGTAATAACAAGCCACACTTTTTATTCACTCGACAGCACCAGTCCTTACTAATAAACAACACGTAGAAGAAACAAGAGAATCAAGTATTTATACAATGCGTGTATAGATTACATTTTAGATCAGTTTCGCATTTCTACTGTGGCGTTTCGTCTACTACGTTCTACACTTTCTATCTGTATGAATGGATATCCGATTTCAATGAGACAGATTGACATATAAGTGTAGTGAGACTGGTGTTGAGTCTCATTAGACATTAGTCATTAAATTAAATCAAAATTCTCACGGATACCAATTTCTTTTCTTGTTGGAAAAGTATTATTGTCATTATTAAAAGGTTAAATACTACAAAGATATTTCTATGTTTGAAAATTTGTAATTACAGTAGTAATTACCTTTCAATAGCACATAAAGTGCGTTTCCACCTGTTTACATACGTCACAATTACTACCTACAGGGTTAATTTAGCAATTTTATTACTTTTAACGATATTATTACCACGTATAAGTTGTCAGTTGTATTTCTAGACTGCAAGTGTTTAAAAGACTTGATATTATTTGTCCTGGTGGTGCTAGTGGTACGTACAGGACAGGTATTCTTTCAAATGCGTTAACAAGGTCGCTTACAATGATAACATTGATATGTAAATAGAAAAGTTGATATAGAACAATTTTTAAAATAAAAATATTAATTAAAATGTAACCTGCATGTTCTGTACATGCCTAATTTAACACAGGACGCTGTTAAACATGCATAACATATAAAAAGTGACGCGTATAATATGTAGGTACATGTAAGTTAATGAGTAAGGCAAATAATCGTGAATGCATTCACATATACTACAGGATTTAGTAAAAAAATTAATTGCGAACATTGATAAGTACAGTCGTGTCAATAGTCAATAATAAAATTGTAGATAAGGGTCTGTTAATATTGATTTGTGTGTGTAGTTGAACCCATGGAGCCTCATAGAAAAATCCTTATCGGTACAAGCAAGGTAGTACAAGGAATAGCAATGATTATTTATTACCACTCTGTAAGTTTACTACTAGAACCGTTAACTAACTAACTCACTAACTACTACAAGAGGATTTCTTTCAATGTCGTGATTTTCCATCTCATTCCCCAAACAATTACTTTACTTCACATCACATTTGAATGTAAACTTGTGACAATATTAGGAATATTCGTTCTTGGCGTATTCGTAAATGTCTCATTGAAGGAAACAAGGAACAATATTACTACTTCTTGAGTAACTCGTTTGACTATACAGCTGTACTGCTACAACTGCAATAGTAGACCTGCTAACAAACACCACAGTAATTATATATTATACGGGGCGAAACAAATCTATATAATTATACAGATTGTAGTTTACACACACTTTACACACTCCTGCCACTGCACAATTTCAAGTCACATTGAAATGAGAAGAGAAACGACATGACATAAGAAACCACACTACAAGAACTAAACTCACACACTAAATTGTAATTCGTGAAGAATCGTCAGCTCAGTTTGTGAGTGGGACACACAAGTATCATCGTGTTATGTAAGTTGTATATAGAAAACTAAGGAAACTCACTAACAGAGGAAACGAAGCAAATGAAACACGTCTATTTTTAAAAAGATGGGCCATGCTAAAATTAGATGCCTTCGTTGCCTAGCTCTTCTGTGTATGTACATTACATGATGATGACGAGACGACTTGCTCATCCTCCTCTAAAACTATATACAAATACCATATAGGAGACTCGATCTTTTTCCTTTCAATCTCACTTCATCTCATATACAAATCGTCAGTGCAGTACTGAGCAATATAGGAAAATCCCTGTGTAAACCTAACCTAACTTACAAAAACACCATTTCCGCACGCATGTAAATATACAGACAACGTTTAGGATCAAACCATATTAACACACACACACATAGTTGGTAGTGTACTCGTACTACCTACGTACTTCATATAGAGACAAATGGGTAACTACTTTTAATTTCCACTACCTAACTCATATTTAAGTAAGACATGCCAAGGCAAGGTTTGGCTTGGTGGGGATTTTCTAGTGGAATAATATGTCAGTTGACTGACTACTAATAATATAAACTCAGCAGAACATTTCCTTTCTACTCCTGCTTTTCTATTATTTACAAAATGTTATTAGTTCACTGTCGTTCTCTTTCCTTGTTATGGATGACTGCGCGAAGAATATTTCTACTATTGTAGCATTGTCGTAAAATATGTCTATATATTTATTATACAGTAGCAGGTTAATATAAATATTAAACACACTGTTAAAAAGGACTGAATAATGTGAGTAAACGTATAATTTTTTATTCCCGTGTATGGCATTCCTGACTGAGTTGGTGTCTATAACGGCATTAAACGTAAGAAAAGTGAGAATGAGATATTCCTAACGATAAGTTAACTTGTATAGATCGTTGCATTTGTTGTAAGATAAATACAAAACGATTTTTCAAAAGAGAAGGAAGTCCTATTTTAATGTGCGGAAATAGGCAGACTTCCGATTAGTGCTTCTTCGCCGAAAAATGAAAGCATATTTCTTTCCCCACAATTCCACAATTCCGTTTACTTGAAAAAGAAGTTTTGCTAAGCATTTTTTAACGATTTATAAAATGCGTGAAAGTACCCTTACTTGGTATATAAACTTGGACAAAGTATTTTCATTGCATACCATCTTCTATGTATGCGGACATGCTTCTATGAAATTGTAACCGTAAATCACTAACAACGAAAACAAATTGAGCCTTCCTCTTATTTGTCTGTGACATTCCATTCCGCTAAGACGTCTTTACATGTGTGTACCTACCTATGTGAATTCTTATATGCAAAGACAAACGCTGAGCTGACTCCCTTGCCTCATCCACGTTCTATTGGGACAACGAGAAACTCCAAACCCAAAAGCAGTAAAAACGACAAAAAATATCCCAATTTGCCTCGGAAGACAAATTCAGTCTAAAATTGTAGTGAAACGAATGAATTGAATTCATCCAGCGACACATTCCTCAAATGATTCAAGTGAAGTGTTACTAACTTGCAGTAATAATGTTATACTTAAAGCATTGGAACTGCGGAGTATGTAAATAAGTGAAGAAGATATGCAGAACACAACACAAACAATTTCACCTTACACAGAGGATATATTTTATGTGAGTAGATTATAATCCACTAAATTCAAGCAGATGTACAAGTGCAAGTAACAAGGTAAAGTCTTCCTCCAATATCTACAAGTACATGACTATGATCCCTCCGATTGAAAAACGGGCACAAGTCTGAATCGACTTCACTAAATTACGTAAACGTAATTATAGAACTGATTGCAAGCTTCAGATGTTTTTCCCTTCTTTTTCACCATTCTTACAGCGATATGTCACAACAAATGCAATTCTACTGTACTCGCGTGGCAATTTAAGGTATAAATCCAAACTTTTCACTTTACAATTGGATTTTTTCCACTAAAGTAGAATTTTTCTTGCCTTCGAATCTTGTACACTTGTGCTATGAAATGTTTCTGTATCCTGTGCAACACTTTGGGTACTTTTACGAGATTACTTGTTCACTCGTTTCAATTTCTAAATTTCTTTCACAGACAACTGTGTGATTAAAACTTTTCTGGATTTTCGCTGCAGTGGTTTTACTTTTGAGATTAGATTACTACTGATGTCTTCCTTACATAATCCTCCCGCATTCAGCAGGATGAAGAGCTTCTCTAACTTATCAAGAAGAATACTCCTAAACGGAGCAGAGTAAAGGACAGAACTGCGGCACAGTGCCAATATCTCCAAAATACAAAATCACCGTTTTTAGCACTCTTGTCTATTTATCTGTCTGCTCAGTACTTTGTATTAAATTCAACTGTGGAAGCTTTAAATGTACCTACACACGAATATTTTCCATGAATTTGCGAAATGCCCATTCAAATATTTCTCTTATCATTATCTCAGATCTTTGTATTTGTATACTTGTTACACATTTCTCACTCTCACATATGTACAAATAATTCCGACTTGACTTTGACAAAACGCAGACAAAGACACACAATGAACATGCCGTTTGGCATCTGATCCCAAGATGTAGGTAAAGCACACTAACGACTTTAAAATTGACTACACAAGAAACATAACACTCTTTACGATTATGTATATATACTAATAATATTATAGACAACCGTCCCTATGTAAATTTCAATACGTACACAATGCACCACACACAGTGAAGAACAACCACAGTCCTCATTCACTACTGATTGCAAATACACTCTAATGTATTTATAAAAGTTGCACATGTACTGATTGTAGTAGTATACAAACTCAATGGGATCATACACATACACTTTCAACTGTGCCGTATAGAGTATAGACACGCGTTGCATATTTCATATACCTATATAGCGAAAGATAAATTCACAAGAGAATGTATGCTACTCACAAAAACTGTCTTACTGACTGACATACACACAAACACAAGTACAAAACTGTTCAGCACCAGTACATACATCATAGCGTCATAAGTAGCTTTAATAACATAGGAAGAGGTAAGAAGCTTTGAAATGACTTTGCTCCTTCTGCTGCTGCTACTACTACTCGTATAAAACCAAGTACCTTTGCATTATACTGACGTTACAGACACATTAAATTGCATTTCTTTTCCTTTCATTACTATTAGCAGTACTAACCTGACTTGGGTGCTCATTATTGCCTGGCAGCGTTACATATGTGTGGATTAGACAAATATCATATCTGTCTGTGTATGCCTAATGGAATAGCCTGACATGGCTTCAGGCAAATTACTTTAGTGCAAGTATGGAGAATTAGAGAATCTAAAGATAATGCAACTGTTGCTATACTCAAGTTATTGCGATGTTCTTCATACTGTGCCCTTCTCTGCGTACAAAAATAATAATGGCTTTTGTGCATTGGAGAATACGATGCGCGATGCAATATGATTAGAATTACAAATGAAAATAATTCAATGAGAGAAACCCCTTTCGCTTATTGTGTGCCAGAGCTTGTGTTAGGTGAATTTAAGGTGAGTACACACAGACACAGGCTATTAATATGCCGTGGTGACTCTTTAGCACACTTTGCATGCATGTTCTATTAGTATTAGTCAAATAATATTAACCTTACTTGTTTCTATGCTCCGGTGTGCCAAAAGACACATGCTATTTATTCTCGGTTGCCTTTTTAAATACTAAATAAACCTACAGTAGGTAGGTAGGCCACTTGAGAACATGAATAGGAACACTCTGGAATTAAATTTCCATGCGTACACGTACCTTATGGTTTATTATAACAATAATCATTACTGTAGAACATAATTTCATATTTTGTATAATACTACCTATATACAGCTTTAGGTAGTTATTACGAAGACTCTGTGGAACTATTTAAGCTGTAGCACGTAGTACAATGAACGAAACGTTGGCTGTGTAGTTGGAGCCTAATAAAAAAGGAATAGCATTGGCTTTTGCCGACTTTTGCGTCATTGAGTATACACACAGACTCAAGTATCTGATAAAGCAAGGAGAAAAAGTGTAGTATCTTTATAGTGCAGATTGAGATAGTGGTGAAGAGCATGAGGACGTTGAAAATTGCAATACATACTTGATAGTTACATTATTACAGCATTCTGTCTGTACTATATGAATTCTCGCATACAACAGACTATTCATATCATTATGATATGTGTCAGCATTAAACTTCAGCTTTTATGGATAAAACAAATAAATAGAAGCCCCAGCGGCTCCACAGAGACGTCTGCAATGTGAACATTGTGTTGTTGGTATGTGTATTGTGTGTGAATGCTGATGCACATACCTTAGGCTTAACTTGTTTCATCGATTTCGTACAGAATGTACCTATAAGGACATGATATTTCCAAATGTTTGCACACGTCTTTGGCTTGGCAGATAAACACGCATTATTACTGTCTAAGCCAGGCATAATAAGTACGTGTAGAAGCAGAAGAGTGGTATACACACAAGATTTGCCCTTGACATTTATTATACAGTAAATATTTTCTGCTATTGATCTGTGTGGGCGCCGAAGGAGTGCTGATGTTGTTTATAAGTTGTGTTTTAACCCAATTATGCGAAAATAGCTAGTAATGATCTCAGAACGCAATGAATATTAATCCTATCACTTTTTTATCGACTGAAAGCTGCCAAGAACAACAAAGTTGTTAAACATTCACATGCATAAGAGTTTCCACTAGATAGGTATACCTTGTGGAGGAATGCTCAAGAACTTGCAATAATTAGTTAAGCGTTTTAGCGTTTAGCATATACAACGAGGAAAACTGACGGTATGGCATATATTTATATTTCACAGAGGCATTTTAAAGCACATTAAATGGCAAGGTCGAAGAAAATGTATAATACATGACTAATGATAATAACTCATTGAATCATCATTTCACCTTGCTCCTCTTTGACTTAACAGTCCAGTAACAGCATAGAGTGTGCAACAAATAAGAATATTTATTGTGCCGACAGAGAAATATGAAATGCTGCGAATACCATGGTGCTTAATATTTAAGTAGAACTAAACGTGTTCGTTCTTTTTAGTGCTGAAAAATTAGTACACAGAACAACAATGACTCTCCACAACCATAAAAAAGTTTGGTTTGCATTTTGCTTCTGTCTCATTCACGTATTTTGCATTTCTATTTATTCACTCCTCAATCTGTTGCATACAACATCTCTATGCAAATACTAATATAGAGCAAAATTTATGTATACACAAGTACACGGGTTACATTTATTGTCGCATATAAATCTATATGAATTGTGTTGTTACGCATTGTAAAGTTTAAGCCTCCACTCCACTATGCATGGAGCAACAACACAAAGGCATTGCAGAATGTATTCTACAGGTAGTAAGTAGATAACAATAATGTTTGCTGTGTGCCGTGTGATAGATAATTGTATCACGTAGTAACGTAATTTAATGCATGATGATTACGCAATAAATGTACAATTTTATCTTTTGTTCATGTTTCAAAAGGAAACACGGGGATTTTGTTTCACAAAGACGATTAAAATACAAATGTGGTAATATTTCAAGCACATTCAGGGGAATGCGAACACTGTTAGTGTCAAGTATTATATAAACCCTGAATTTATAATCAGTCAGAGAGTTATATTATACTTTTCCATCTACTACAAAGTTGTACTCTGAATCAAGTAATAGTCAATTTACAAAACTTCATAAAAATTATTTGTAGGGATACTATGTTTTTAAAAGCACAATCGTGGACTACTCTACCTGCTATACATTTAATTTCAAGCATTATTTGAAGAGACAACAATTTATTCTTAATGGACTTAGGTTGTAGATTGTAATAAGGAAAACAAACTAAAGGTACCTCTTTGCATGCATGCAAGGAATATCAAACTTTAATCATGACCACATGAAAAATGAAGCGTAACAACCGCAGTAGGACAGTTTTACAAGAATAACTCAATTATTTCAAAGCAAAGCCGATAGCGTGGAAAACCACAAATACCGGAAGAAATCGCTCACGAGATGCAATATGGACTCCAACCTCTTGGAAAGCAACCACAGTCAAATCTCAGATTACCTCCACATAACCACACAATCTTTACTGTCTACTGAATGCAATCAGCTTGTTTCAATGTCAAGGCAAAAATAAATACAGGCTAATCAGAAGGGTTAACTTAAACTTGTTTGTACTGCCTGTAGCTAAAATCCATAATATATCGCATATATAATAACAAGAAACATTACTTATAATAATATTATGCAGATTACTGTAGTAGTCAATAGACAGTAGACACGAACATGCCATTAACATACATCAATTGCTATATTACACTCTTCTTTCACTCCATATGGTATAACAAGACAGGTTGTATAGTTTCCTCAATATTAAGAACCGTCATTCTCGATTAAAACATAAAAACTCGACAGTAAACTCACTTTAGTCAAAATATAGCCAGTAGCCCTATTGCCAAAAAAGTACATTAACACACAAAGCCAGTCTAAAACAAAATTATGAACAAACAAAGACGTTTTTTCTCATTTATGGCACAAATGTCACAAGGCAAGTAAGAAGAAAATATCGTGAGCATATAGATTTTAGGTTGTACCGCACGGTAAAAGCAATTTTGAAGGAAAAATAGTCAGATATGGAAAGCATGAAAAGTCAACATGGAGAGAGTGCAAACCTTCACATTCAGGATTAGTGTCAGTGTTAAAATAGGAAGTTTCCAGCAAATCATCAAGTTCCGCAATAATTTCCCCGAGTAAAGTATAATTTCCATTTTCCAGTCCTAATGTTGGATCAGCGGAGATGTCAGGTGCCGGTTTGATTTTAAGGGAATGTTCTCCATTTGCATTATAATTGGAAGCATCAGACACCATCACCGTGAAATTTGGAGTCACTGAAACGGAAGTTGTGCTCACGAAACCGAAACCATAACCGAAATTGCATATTGACCCTTTGACCCCAAAGCCCCAGTGGAAAAGTAAAAAGTGCCATATAAAAACAATCTACCACGTCGCAATTACATCTACATTAAATCAGCATGCATGGATAATTAGGATGACACAGCGGTGTTCAAATAGTATTTACAAGGTGGTAGAGAAAAAATTAAAACTGTGCCTATGTGCATTAAATCGCTTAAAGGTTTGTACACTAAAAAGGGATGTGTAAAATAAAAAAATAAAACAAAAATAGTAAAAAAAGAATCACAGACAAAAGCGGACAAAAAAGAATTTATTTTCTTACCTTGTTCTTTTGGAGGAGTCGTTGTTACTTCTTCCGTGTTTTTACTGGACTTTTTCTTTCTGAGAAAGCTGCTTTCACTTTTCTTCTTGTCTGCCTTCTTTTCCTTTTCTTTAGCACCAGATGTAGAAGTTTGTTTTTGAAGCTGAGGTTTCTGAGGACCATCCGAAATCTTCGAAGTGGATGCCGATGTCGCCAGAGGAGAGGTGGAAGTTTCCAACGCAGAGCTGCTGCTAAGACTGCCACTTCCTAAAACAGGTGAGAACGAGAGGAAAATGAGAGTAAGTCGTAAACAGTACCTCTGACCAATTCAAATTACGTAATACCACGAATCCAATTTATTTACATATCCATCACACTACAATTTCCGATACTAATTCAAATCCTGTCAAAGTCAACAGAAGATATGCGCGTGGGTATAGGTATTCATAAAAAGAGTTACCTTGTGCAGACTCACCTATTCATTTGTTTGTGTGTTTATTTATGTTACTACAACCAGCCCACTCATAAACTACAAAAACATAATGAATTTACTTTCAACAGACACTTTGTGTGTCCTCTCTCAGTAATCAACTCTCAGACTAACCAAATCAAACCAAATCACCGGAGCGTCTAGAATTAGACTTTTATATACCAGCAGAACACAGTAAACATCAAACACCATAGTTTAATATAAATGTAAATACACGACTCACACAACAATGTGTTGGAATTTCATTCGTGTCAATGGATACTCCAATTCTGGGTGACCTTATACGTTATAGCTCTCTATGGAAAATAATGAACAAAGTAACAAGTATGGCTTTTACTGCGTTGGTACTTTAAAACAAATCAATATTTCTCCTGTGTATTTCTATAGGTACTTATTTACATTTTGACTATTTCTATTTCTGTACAGAAGCGTTAGTAGTACAGTAGAAGTATATTTAGTGTGATTATAGCAGTTATAGTCCGAAAATTAAATTAAATCAAATTGACGCGTCCGTCCGCCCGTTTGTCGCTCTGTCCTCTCGATCATAAAAGACACAAAGGAATCTCATTGGCTTTGATTTGATTTCAGCCCATATATAATATGCCCTATGGTCGACGAGACGGGGTTTCATTCAGAGCCAATTATTTCTTTGATGACAGCGGAAATACGGGTTATTAAAGGAAATTATTCTTGCTGCGAATACATTACAACTTTGTGAAAGGCAAACACAAACATTAAACACACAATACTTATAGTAAAGTACCTGACTGAACAGAAGTACCACGTACAGATGTATATACACTAATATTATGCTGATGAGGATAACATGATCCCAACTTCAAATCTGTGTACAAGTATTTAATTACACATCTCCAATTTACAGTATACAAGGTGTATATTATTTACCTTCTGATACTTATTCTGAAAATAGGTGATTTATGATTTAGATACATGTTAGATTATTATGATGCATTATGTGCCTGTGCAACATGTACATGGTTTAAAGCTTATAGACTAAAAGCTTAAATTTTTTCGATGAGTTAAAGAAAAACAATACCTCTGTACGACACGACAGGTTTAGGAAGATCACAATACATTTGTAGATATATGCTAATTATGTGCTGATGCAGCAGACAAAGATTTTTTAATATAAAATGTCATAAAATGATATTTATCCAAGTGAAAAAGGATAATTGCACAATGCCAAGAGATTCGTATTATTAAAGCTAGCCAACCTACAGCCTAAAAAACTGCATTCTGTAATTGAGAAATAAATTGTTTAATCCCAACAATTAATAAGGTACCTCATATCCATAAATCCAAAGCAAAAGGTAAATTTCTTGCGCAAGGTCTTCAAGGTGAAAATTATTTGTGATTGCGATGAAGACAGTTGACAATGAAGATTACTTTCAAAAAGCAATAAATATGCCAAAGAAAGAAAGGGAGATGATCGAGTATGTCTAATTGCATTTTTTATGGTTTTCAATTCGAATTAGAATACTTTTAGGCAAATGAAATGTGAATGCGATATGAATATGAATATAAAACATAATTGTATCTAATGAATACCATGGTCAGTCTTTGTAACAATGATACTTCTAATTGCAATCGCAGTGGTATCAGTAGATACTTCACTGGTAGGTGGACGTGGACCTGGCACCTTAATTGCCCTCGGTGTTGGTGGTAATGACAGAAAGCAATTTCAAACGGGAAGTTCAGTATTGCATTTTAGTAGCTCTCGACAATAATGGTAAAAGTTAATTTAAATGCCTGCAATACACAATACTTAATTGCATTTACATGGTATACATACAAATGTAAGAACCACTTGCAAAAGGAAACAAAATTAATGTTCGTTTTCATCTGAAACTTAACCACCCAACTTCAAAATTCCTACTAGTGTATTTCTAGTTAGAATTGTCTTATTAGTAAGCTGCATATTTCATAAACATTATTTTGTCATTTCTTTTCTATCATCTTTACCAGATAGCTCATCTCCATTGGGTTAGATTATGCCACTCGACAATACCATTCGATTTTGCATTTGCATACGATTACTATTTGCATCTATCATAACCTAACAATTCATATTCGTTAAAATGTACCTTATAAATAATTGAATTGTATTTACTGGCACACTATATCAGTACAAACTCATACGATATAACTTCTATGGATTTGGATACTTACTGGCAACTAAATGGAGGATATCTCATTGTGTCTTTAATTTGAGCAAAACTTAAATTTACGTATTTTATGTGAAAAACTGTAGTAAAGAAGATACTTAAAGAACTCCACAAGATTGTGTAACTTCATGTAATTGTATTACACATATGTTTCATATAAATAATTGCAAGTTTTCCTAAGAGTTATTAACTCCATGGTAAGCTTAAATGAAAGCTTAAAATATTGATTTCTCTCCTTTTGACGGGCAGTGCTATTAAAATAAACCGTATAAGTAGCTACTAACTAAGATATAGATTCTCACAAATGATAAATAGCAGCACTTAAACTCATTTAGTTCTATTTTTCTGGTTACAATTTGCCAACATTGGTTTGCGTGGCACTCAGCGCATAGTTTGTCAGCGCATTATGAAATAAATTGCACAAAAACGTCACTAAACTGTTACAGATGGTTCATATGCTAATACGTTCCAGGTTTCTCATTATCATAATATTTCTTGCCTTGGCAGTGCAGCTGTTTGTAGCTTCATACCAATATTATGAGCTGTAAATGTGGGTGGCAACTGGTAAAACATAGAAAATAAAAGTTTTTGCAAAAATATAGTTTGTACTATTATCAATATGCAGTACCCATTACAAAATATTATAACTAAGACTCATTGTTTAGTTTAAGTAGTAAAAATAGCTAAGCCTTCCATAATATTTCTGTGCTATAGCTCTTGGGTTGAATTGTAAACAATACTGATGGTTTTTCCTTGTCATCATTATGAAGTGGAACAAACATGTGTGATTGTTTATTTAATAGAATAAATCCTTCAATTACCCATCAATCAAAGTAAGCAGACTGCAATATTATGACAATCATTTAGAAAAGTACAGGTAATTCACAACAGCGAAATTTACATAGCCTTAATACATATCGTATACTATAGGACGAATAGGAAGGTGTGGTTTATACATAAAATATTGAAATAGCCTGTGTTGAAACTTGTGTTGATATTGTCATGCCATAATGATAAACTGGCAATACATGTCGGCTGATAATATATGTATGGACACAAAAACACAGAGAACTTATATGTGTTACTTAATGTTATCTTTACATTAACTCACCTCGTATGTCAAATCAGAAGAACTGTCTTGCAACAACAAACGTCTTTTTGGGAAATTGGAATTGTGATGACACTATACTGTTACTTATAAAGGTGTTTATAAATATACCGATATGTTTGTGGTACGGATAGCTACGAAAAATTGCCAATTTAATATTCTTGTAGGAAAATATGATTTAGAAATTTACGTGTTTTGTTTGCGAAGCAACTGTAAGAAATGACTTGTTTAGTTTGCTCGTCATACTCATAACGATATTAAAGTTTATTTGCTATCTTTACAGATCCATGTTGTTTCAACTCACATCACCTCAAATCTCACACCATGGCACAACTAACTAACTAAAGCATTTAGAAACAAGAAGAATCTCAGACAGTAAACGAGCCTAGCCTATTATATCTTTTAACTTACCATTCTATTTATTTGCTAAAGTCGTTTTTAATGTGTTGGTATTAGTATAGTTGCTCTTTACTTATACCATTATGGAATTGGGTGGTGGAAGAGTAAAGTAGCAGAACAGTTATAAGTTAAATTTCATATAGCCTACCTACCTACCTAATAATAATATGAAAATAAAAACACCATAACAAAATCAAGTCTGAGCGCAGTGTCCTAATTAAACCTTGCACCTGAGCGAAACGAAAGTTACCATTGCAAGAATAGAAGGAGTTGCTCTAAAGTATTTTCCTCATCTCATCTCATCACAACTCTAAAACTGCATTTAACTTAAAAGAGGCAGGTAAAGAATCCATGCAACTACATTTATGGCCCTCAAGCATACGATTCTGTTTTGGTGACTGACGACGATGACGGTGACATGACATTTTGGCATTTTAAAATTCTAAATGTTTTTCTTCACGATCCACACTTTTGTAGTTAGAAATTCCCATCGTAGAACATACAGAACTTATTTCCCACCACATTTAAGTATACGTATTTTTGTTCTCTAATTTCCTTTTTCCCTTCTGGGTAAGTACTACTTACTTTTGAACTGCTGCGTATGTATTATTTGTACTTCTACATAACTTTACCTACTAATAATTATGTCTCTGAAGTAGTGTGTGCAATAATAATAATGTTCATAATAAACTGTACTAGCTGTAATGCTTCTTACCGTTGTCAATTCCACTAGTAAACTACTGTGAGAGCAATTGTGCATATACAAGGGTGTATCCTGTTATTCTTCTTAGATTATAACTAATGCAGTACTAGTACATATAATTTTCTGTGTTGCAGTTCATGACAAACTTAAATTTAAATTACCTACGCTAAAAATAAATGTCTTCGTCAAGCCCCTTTGGATTGTTGCTTATACTTACTACAATAACACTTGAGCTCTTGCATATCATTATTATAAGTAAATTATCTACTGTTGTAGGTGCATTAGAAGTAGCAGTGGAGTAAGTTCTACTTGTTCTATCGCCCACATACAAAGGCAGGCGATGGTATAGAAGTTGTATAAGTATGAGGGAATCTTTTGCTAGATAAACGTCACAAAAATAGGAGACATCCGTCCCATAAAGGTCATCTTTGTAATTACCAAGAAACTTCATTGTTCATACCATCAACTTTATTACTTGACTCGAATCAGTCCATCCAGCCGTAGTGCATGAATTACCCAAACGTTTTAATATAGAAATGTGTATTACGTCTCTAAATACTGAAAATTACACAAAGCGAGCAGCCCAGAGGAAAGGGAAGTACGTAAGTGATCATATTTATGAGAAATGAATTACTACTCTGGTACAAATACGTATTTTAAGAGCGCAGATATTACTAAGATGATTTTCTATAAGATATATTTGGAAAATATAAATTATATGAAAATTTTACTAGCTGAGCTAATAAAGCCTTAAGTAACATGTATATTTGGCTTGGCTCATTGTTGTGTATGTCCATAAAGAGCGGCTTGTCAGAATGTCTTTATAGTCTTTAGGGGGGAATGGATGAGCAGAACAATATAATGGTATGTAAATAATGTAGCTGCACAGACATGCTTTGGTAGGTATCCGAGTGGAATGCCATTTTATATGTACCGTGCACAAAATGCTTTGCTAAATGTCAAGTGTACATAGAAAAACATTAGTAGTCGACAGTGTGCACGTAACAGAGCAGCAACAGCAGATAAAATACTACAATGCGATTCGATACGAATGAGATGAGACTGTCTGATGTTGTAGAAGCAAAGAGAACTCAGGGCTCGAAGAAAAATGTGCACAGCTATGACAAGACTTTTGTTATTTCACAACCGGGTCCACCCTATCCAACCAAATTGCTCTTCTTTAAAATAATACTCGAGTCTTTAATGCATTCTTTTCAAACTAATGTACATTTTACAGTACTACAGGCCATATACTCCGTCAATCTCACAATGCATGAGAGAAAAATGTGTATGTTTATCATTTCTGTAATACTTTTATTATACAAAAAGTTTTTTATCGTGCGTACTACTATCATTTCTTGTATGTAAAAGGAATATATATAGGTACTGAGGGTTTACCAACAACAACGTGTGGATATAACGAGTAAGATTATTGAGAGAGAAAATCCTAGAGCAAGTTCAGGGTTGAAAGACATTTCCAACGTGACCCTTTCTTCTCCTATCATACAGTAAATCTGTCTACACTGTTTTAAGTAAAATGTGCGGATGGATTGATAGGTATGGATTATGGAAGTCTCGTTTATCATCCTACAAAACAGATTATCTTATCAATAAGTAGCACTAAGACATTCTTACGTCTTAAGACACAAATATGTAAACTTTTACAGACTTTCCTGTCTAAATGTACAGAAAAACTCTCGTTTGTACTTTGTACTAATTTAATAAAAGCAATAATGTTTTTAGTCAGTATGTGGTTGAATACCTACTTAATTTTCAGAACCCCTATAAATAATTCGTTATACAAAATATAGATAGATAAACTCGTTGCAAAAATAAATCTAATAATTTTTGTTTAAAATATTTTCTAATGTAAAGTATGCATTCAAATATTTAAATTTCATTTAAAGCTTAGCACAATGTTCTTGCATTAGTAAAGATTTGCTAAATATGCATCCAATGTTATTTTCTTTAGCACTTGACATAAATGGTGGGTTGTGTAGCAAATAGCATTGCATCCAGTAAAACAATTATTTACGCCCTATAGCCAACCTTGACTCAATGTTTGTCCACCAACCAACCGACTAACTAAGTAAAGGAGTAATCCTCATCAAAAAATTAATTTTACTATCAATGTGCATGCAACTTCTATTGTAATCTGCAACTGCAATTATGTGACACGAACACGACATAAGTACCTACATACTACCATTACCAATCTCAGCTACAAAGCCTCAATTAAAATCTCCACTGCTGATGTAAAGATAAATTGAAATAATAATGTATCTAAAATAGTTATGTACACACGTAAATAATGCAAATTCAATGCAAACTATTATTATCAGCATAGAGGACAAGAAAAAAATACAATTAATAGCAGACACAGACAAAAAGACTTTGATCACGACATCATCACTACAATAAAGCTTTACAACAATAGAAATGTTTTTTTATGTAGTTACTGTAAATACATAGGTATGGTATCCATTATTAAAGAAGAATACAGCAGTAATTATTTTAGTAAATCTAGTCACTTGTTGAATTATCAAATAAATGTTGATCCTTTATTACACAGATATTTCTTCAGATTTTGGATAGGTTAAATAGGTTTTAATTGTTGAGGTTTTGAAATAGTATTCATTCCAAAATTATGTTCTTATTTTTAACGTTTAAAGTTCGTTTGTCTGTCTGTCTATTTATCTGTGTCTGTTAGCTGTATCGAATGAGCCATAAAGGTGGATGAATGCGCGAGGTTCTTTTTAAGCCTTATAATACCAATGTGAATCTACTACAATTATTAATTCCTGTTTACTAACTACTAACTTTTTTCATCCGTTAAAAATGCTAATATCAATAGAGGGTTATTAAAATAAATCAAATATTAATTTATCTTATTCACTACTTTCTACATATATGTAATATGCATTTCCAAATGGTTTATTCATATTACACTGCATAGGTATTAGGATGGGTGGTTAGCCAGAATTATTATGTAAATGAGAAGAGACACGAAGTGTAGTAAGAGTAATGTAGTAAGTAGCATGCAAAAAGCTGTCATTTATCTTGTTTACTCGTCCAGCCCACGCTGGATATTTTACTGATCCAAGCGAATCAAATCTAGATCAAATCATGTCAAAATAAATTGTCAGCTAGTCTGTAAACATAAATGAAGTCAGCGGGGACAACTTTCTCCACATTTAAACTCAATTGAACTCCCAGTGTATAGATTTTAATGACTTTTTTGATTATGCGAGTTGTACACGCACCATATGTCAACAGAAACTTTTTAAATCGTTCGTATTCATGACTCCACCTTATTAAACGAGCTGAAGTTTTAGATTTGTGTAAAAATATGCGGAAACTTCTAGTCTCAGGGATGATTCTAAACTCTTCATGCCCAATGGTATTCGTATAATATTAGGAAAAAGGTATATATGGTAATACTTCCTTTCGATATCACTCCCACACGACACAACCCGTACAATAGTGAAGAGCCAATATAATCAAAGTAATAACAATCTGTGTAACAAAAAATCGTTGCATCACGTGTCTCATCTCATGAAAATTTCATGTGTCGAATGGGATAATCAAATAAGATATCATTGTGTCTAAAAACCCACAGCACATAATAATGATATCATCGTAGTAATCCCAGTGGAGGGTTTAGTCTCTTTCTGTCACTCAAAATTGCTTCAAAAGACAAGCACGCGATTCTGCCAAATACAT
The DNA here is from genome assembly GCA_019776165.1 of Pogonognathellus flavescens. Taxonomy (NCBI): domain Eukaryota; kingdom Metazoa; phylum Arthropoda; class Collembola; order Entomobryomorpha; family Tomoceridae; genus Pogonognathellus; species Pogonognathellus flavescens. The sequence continues at coordinate 66,723 of JABASD010000168.1, forward strand.
TTATTATTACTATCCGTTGATGTGTGCGGATATCTACGATATACACTTCAATTTAATTGATATCCTTCCATGAAGAACTTATTGAACTGTCTATTTAGCAGAAGCGACTGCTTTTATTTGAGTTCATGTAGCCCGGCTTGACATTGACAACACTCTCAGATGTCACAAAGCAAACAAAATCATTTTTCATGTCCACAGCTGAAACTAATCCTGCAAATAAACTTTGCGTCTGTCATATCAGCAGAGCACGCAAAGATCACAAACTTACTCAATGTAATTAAATGATAGCACAGAAGTATTTGCAACTAACCTAAGTAACTTACTCGAGCTAAAATTATGCCATTAGATATGTCAGTCAAAATTATTGCTTGACATGTCATGCGAAATATAAATGATACAACATACTAGCTGCACAAATGAGACACATTCTATTATATGCCTCAGTATAAAAGATAAAAAATTCTAAAGAACTCACCAAGATCTGGCTCACTAGCAGATTTTTTAGCAGTAGCAGATTCCTTACTCTTATCCCCATCCTTATCCTTGCCACCTTCATTTTTCTTCTTCGAAGATCGTCTTTTCAGCCTTAGCGAATTAAAAACTTTAAACATTTTCCAAATCGTATGGAAATCAATAAAGTACACAGAAACAGACTTTTTTCGACGTGATTTTCATTTGGTTGTTGCACTTGCGAATATTTTGTGCAGATTTCATATTACAGGTGGTGAATGATTTTCGAGGGAGCGACTTTGTTGATGATGATGACAGAGGAGTGGACAGGACGTAAACATGAGCAACAGGAAATATTTTATGATATACACCACAATCATGTACAATGCACTGCACTACGACCCGTGTACAAACACACAATAGTACAAAAACAAATTGTACTGTAGGGTTCTGCTGAATTATCCTCCTCTTCTCTGTAGTAACAACAAACTCTTTGTACGGACTCCTTTCCTATACGTAAAGTACGAATAACATTCTGCGTTTACGGAATATTAGCTCCTAGTAGAGTGATACAATACAATGGAGTGTGTAAATGTAGTCAACTCAACAGCACTAATACTAATAAACGTCTGCGTATGTTCACAGTGGTATACTTTCCGAAGTAGTAGTAGACACACACACTATTGCTACTACTACAGATACTACTCTTCTGGAAGGAGTCACAGCTAACTCTAAAAAATCTCAATGCGTTTGTTTCACTCACTTTACGGAAAGATACCTGCTGCGGTGCGAGGAACGTTGCTTGCTACAAACAACTGACGAATTACAACAGTGCATTATTACACGGCTACAACACCCTTCTATACTACTTGGACTGTGTCTCATTCTTCATTCTTAAGCTTGTGAGAGATCCAATGAAATAGTAACAGTATCTGTAGGAAAGGAACAAACGATTCCTGCTGCCTTTTACACAACTTTTTTGGCGTGATACATTGTGTTATATATTATTACGCTCCTGCTTTCGCTTATGCACGTCTCTTTGAATACTACACAGTCTCACGTAGAAAACTTTATCGTTTATAATACCAGCAAGACTTGTCTAGCCCTGTGTGTTCTCTCATCCTCGTAATATACTACCTTTGTGTCGCTCGTCAATCCACTCACTCCACTCAATACGAATCACGAACACTAACACCAACCTTAGCACCACCATCCCCAGAAGAAGACAGTACAACACTGATGTATCTGTGTAATATAACTAGTAGTAATAATAAGGAATGATCGACTGAACATCACTGAAGTATCCAAAACCCACGCACCACACTATACACGCTGTATACTTGTACAAAATATACTTATAGCCATTATGTAGCAGTAGTATGATTTCCATGATAATAGTAGACGTAAAATTCTGAAATGATACTCTTGTGTTACCCTTTCTTGTTTATATCCATCTCCTTCTTTAGAATGCAAAAAGCCAATTGCATTGATCCATAGGCATTGACCTATCCATTTAATGCGCCATGCGACTCTTCATTAGACGATTCCCTGACAATAGAGTTATATATCTCAGTGTGTGGGTCGAATAAGTAGTTTAGTCAAACATAAAATCCTATATAGAATACACAGGATGGTAAATGGCAACCAAGCGGGTTCTAGTATTATTAAGGCGTATTCCTCTATTAAATAGATAAAATTCAGAATACCTATAATACATAGGAGGATTCCTGTATTAAATCACTATATAGTGGAAAATCACACAAAAATTACTTATACGAGACATAAAAATTGCACTTGTGCAAAAAATGCGTAAATACACTCATTATTTATAAGTTACACCGTGTCTGAGTAGACACTTGTGATTCTTTCATGTGCAAATATTAAAAATTGACAATTACTGTATGGCAAGTAAGGAAGATACAGATTATTTATTGTGATTGAACCGTAGTAATAGATAAATCAGATTGATAGCTTATTTTAATGCCATAGAATGCTGCAGTAAGGACTCGCTTAGGAGTAAACTGTAAAAAATAGGTAGGTAATAATATTGAACTTATAGGGAAAATGCGCATAGTAATTGAACATGCATGTTTTTTTCGCAATAGCCACCTTTTACATGAGGATTAGCATTATTGCGTTGGAAGAATACATGCATAATAATAATGTAGGTATTCAAAAGTCTGGTTAACACAAGTTTTTATCAAATCAGTAAATTTAAGTTTAGGGAGGATATCAAACAATCTGATGTACTACCGCAGGTAAAGTGCCTACACTATTAAGTTAAAACCCAACTGTAGATTTCAATATCGTTCTGACAGTTCTGAGAAACAGGCAGTTCTGAATAACAATGCTACCAGAACTATTATGTAGTATATAAAGACCCACTTGGGTCAATTCCATGTCTTGTTATGATGAAAACAAGACGGCTGTGCAACTGCAACACATACTTGTGTGGTAATAAGCACTTTGCACAAAATACCTCAGACAGTAGAAAAACTTAGGGAAAAACTGAAGTGAACTATAATATTATTTGTATTACAGGTGTATTAGTGCGGAAGATGGAATTGCTATAATCAATTAACTATGAATGTGATATGTGTTGTGTGACAGGATCGAGAATGGAGATTCTCTACACAAATTTACTGTTTAGTCTACCACACAGAAAAGTAAATTGCTTTACAACAACTCGAGAGAAAAGAGAGCCATATAGAGACTGGATATTGCACGTAATAAAGTGTTTGTGGACTATAGGAAGAAAAGTTGAGCCAAAAGGCTTCAGTTTCTCATTGTGTGGAAGCCAACTCAAAAGCCCCTAGTGTAATGACTGTATTTTTCATGTGCTACTCCAATTTACATGATACTGATACCAGACGAGACTGTACTATAGCAATGTAAATACGTAATCACATGTAAGAACATTAATGACTTGGCAAAGGCATAATGTAAAGAACATGAAGGCGAGTGAGCCACCAAGATTTGCATGGTAGTGGCCACAAGTGCCGTACCTACCTAAACTAAAGTTTGTATAATACAGGAATCTTCTCAGACATTTCTTCTGCGACATAACCATTTCGTCTAACTGCTAAGAATCGTTTTCTATGTCAAGAATGACTTTTATAAGATAAGTGTGTCTCTCAGTTGCTGCTGTAAACTGACACTGCCACTGCATATGTTGCATTGCGGTCTAAGTCTTTGCCAAGACTCGGTCACTACAATAATGTACGTTTAGCTATTCTATGTATACACCACTTTACTACTGGCACTACCAATAAAACTATACACTATTTACACTACACACTATTATACACTATTTCCTTATACGGGTGCACAAATATATGGAATTGTTATTCGATATTTCAGAAATAGTGGAAGTGTAATTGAAGGAACTAATGGAATTATGTCACGATTCACTTTTAAATATGTATTCATGCGGACATCAGATTCCCCTGTCACGTAAACAACCTAAGTACTACTTTCCACAGTAAGTTTACACTTTTATTTGCTTAAATGGAGTTATGGAGGTGCATTATGCTCTCAGTTTATCTTTTAGATGACTACTTGTGTTACAGGGTAGTAGTCTCATGATTATACGGTACATACTGAAGCCAAGTTAATGTTATAGCTTACAGTTTATACAGTCATAATATGTTAGTAAGATTAAAGTACGTGCAAGAATTTCTTTACACATACTTACAACGCACTAGTATGCCTACACAAGTTACCACCACTTCTTTGTAAACATATTGGTTTGCAACATTGCCTAATTACCCTTTAGAAGTCTTAGATAATTATTGTCAACCATGGTATTTACTTACTTAAACATATTTACATAGGACCTTAATGTTTGCAAATGCTTAAAGTTAACTATGCACACAAAAGCCCACAGGACTTACAAAAAGCTACTTATGATAAAATATTACATTGATTAAACATGAGCACAAGCTGAACTTTATTCATAATCATTAGCAATGATGGGTGCACATACACGCTCAATACCTGCAAGGTTAAAGTTTAGTTTTCAGTTATGATTTAATACACCCAAGGGTAATTAATGCCAATTTTTGCAATTATACTTTCACGTACGTATATATAGGTATAACTCGTTAGCTATTTATAACCGTGATTTGATAGCTATTGATTTTCACAAAACAGAAAAGGGAACTATTTTCTCTGATTGATTTTAAGTTTCCAGGTCGGGAGTCGGGGGATACGTTCTTTCTATTAGAATATCAAATACTACTTTTTGTCGTGATTAGCATAAATACAAATAGGTGACTACTATAAAGTATATTCTGGTTTTCTGTTGCGTCATGTATCTGAGAAAGTAGTAGAATCATTTGTCTTCATCATTCTTTTGTCAGCTTATTGGGATACTTAAGATGGAAATGAGCCTTATATGAGGCATACACACTTACATAAGAGTCTGCAGCATTTACATTCAGTACCCATGCAGTGTTGACAAACGCGGAATTTTGGTTGAGTGAATTTCTTCCGTGCCGGTACACTCGCCACGTACATATATACAGATAGATGGGTTGTTGTAGTATTTGGACACAAGCTCGTAAATACAGATGCAGTACTTGTTAGTCTACTACATTGTAACTCAACTCTTGTCTACTAACAACCACGCGAATGACATTTATTATTTACTTGAAAAGACATTTGGATCAAATCTTTCGAGGTGACAGTTACTTTCTCATTTCCACTGATACTTTTCTATGTATGATTTCCGTATCTTCTCCTCGAAACACTACAAAATAGTTACGATTTCCTAAACAACTATTTATTACGCAGTTGAGACACTCTGAAAAAGGTTGAAAGCCTAAATAGTCCATATACGTACTGATTCTGTAAAGGACAATCGTAACACGAAACACAAGGTTTATTTTCATGACATAAAGTTTCCTCCCACATTTAGCACATTGATGGAATTATAGTTGTACTTAGCATGTCCATTTCAATTTGCTATTCACACTACACAACCCATGCAAGCTGGTTACAATTGTATGAATTCTACGCTTAAAACTAAACAGGCAAAAGATCTCCAGCCGAGAGCCTGCTGAGTCACAAAAACAAAAACAAAGTGCGCTAACTACACCATCCGATCCATTTCATTGTCTCTATTGTCTGTAATGGCTCATGGCGTGCTGTGGCTTGGCTCTTTAACATTCAGTCAATATACTACAACATATAACATAAATTCAGCTGTGTAGAGCATCTTTCTTTCCATTGTTCTTACGGGCACATACATAATTTGATATCTATGCGCTATTTGTCTGCACAGTCTCTCGCTCAGTAGGTATTTTAAACTCAACCACACAGTCAGCTCGGTAGAAAAAATGAATTAAAAAGAAAAAACTGGGAAAGACTGTTCCACTGTGTCTATATAGCAATCCTTTTTGGTATATCCGAGTTTGCAGTACGTAGATGCATACAGAATATTTTTTCTAGGCAGAAATGTACACTTTGCATGCAGCTCTTGTGTAAATATACAAACAAACAGAAACACGAAAACTGATGACTGCTTTTCCTCCATTAGAATAATTGTTATTGTTGTGGCGCTACAATAATGGTTAACTCAAATTGAGCAGAGAGTGATAATAATGCTTTCTAATGTGACATTCTTTTCTATTCACTCACAGGAACATGATGAAGTGGAATGTAATATCACACTGGTAACACTATAACTATGGGTGTTTAGTACATGTAGATGTTAACATTTTGCTTAGAATTTTACTTTTTTAGAAAACGCCATAATATTTCTGTCGAGTTGTTTATGTGCGTCTTTATTTAAGTGTGGAATTTAACAGTTTTCTCTTTCCCTTTTGGTTGAGACGTATACCTACATAGTATAGCCCGGGTTATAAATTTATGCCACTTTGCACACGACACGTGGAAAATTCTAAACGTAACGGGAATTAAAGGTTCGAATGATCGATTGGAGACTTTAAAAACACAAAAAATGTAGCTATTTGTTAAATATCCATGTTACACCACTAATATCCCAGACACATGTACATGTTACTCTATTACAATGTAAAACCAAAATAAAAGGAACTATGTTTACCGTCTATCTGTGTATAGAGAGATAAGAAAAATTACCAGAAATAATTAAATGAGACACGGCTTTTAGACACCTACGTGCAATTTAGCTAATTAATATCACTTATAATATACCTAAATAATAATTACGTAAATAAGTGCAGGAGACTTTAGTGCATTCTGTTGTAGATTCAGTCTCAATATTTATAGTAGAAACTAATTACACCCATTACATTTCAATTACAGCTATTACCGTGCTAGAAATCCTTTTAAAAGAGCACCATGGGACAATCTTACATGAGAATGATAATTAAGCTCATTTATCTCAACTGCAGATTAAAGAAATAAGCAAAATATACGGAGCATGAAAACAGAAAAATAATAGAATTTCGTTGCTCCTAGCAGGAAAACATAATGATACGGAACTATCATTATTACGCACTTCCTTTAAACTACGACTCGAACTTACCAATGATGTGATATTTATTACGAATGCAATAAATTCACAATTTTTAATTGAAATTATAGCATTCAGCAAATAATCCGATTGCCCACACTAGCGGGGCGAGTGGGTCAGGTAGACTAAATCTACTCATCCAAATCCAATTTGCCATTCATAAAATTACGCCTAATTTACTTCTGTACTTACATACGAAATCTACCAACACCTTGAACTACGCAAATTATTTTGCTACGTATGTGTACTTGTTATACAAGTGGTAGAGCTGTCTGCATGGAAAGGATTACATGGCATGAAACGGATAAAGCTTTGCATACATGAATGATTAAATGTGGAAGAATTTAAGAACCAAGCCCAAATTCAATACGGTTCAAAGACTGCTCTCGTGTAAATTGTGTATGGATATTCGGTCGGCTCACACGCTCACGCCCTCACTTACTTCAATACTCGCTATGAGTACCTTTATCCTACAATTCTCCACCAATTTATTTTAAATGCATATCTACAACTTCGATTTACAATGTACATTGATGACAACGTTGATATAATATATGGCACCAGGCCAAACCCTCTCAGTCACTGAGACACAAAGGGATACGGACACATAATTCATATGAACTACTATTTCTCTGTAACTCTTGCATTATTAGACTAATATTATTAGCATAAATTCTAGCTTAAATCAAAAATACAACTAAGGCTGCTCATAATCACTACCTGTATTATGCTCCTCGGTAATAAAGAATACAGATAAAGGAACACACTCACCATCAGTGAGTTCAATTAGAATTTAATGGTGAGTGAGACTTGCAGAAAAGTCTGATTAATCTCTTTCTAGAATCTACTCCAGCAAAAAGAGTGTGAGCACAATACTAAAACCTGGTGGCAGTAGGTGTATCTTGTAACAATAAAAAATCTCTCATAAACAAAAATGGTGAATACAGAAGAATAGATAAATGACTGAGGATGGAGTTATTGAATCGACTGAATAATTAAATCAGGGAAACAGTTTAACCTAATAAGTAATATGAATCTACTCTAAATTTTAAAAGAGATAATTCTGCTGTGAATTGTTAAAGTAGGGAGAAAATGAATTTACCGTCAATCTGATTAATCCTCCTGGCTGTCTTCATCTCTAGAGAAATTCTATCACCACTTTTTTTGATGAGTTTCTGAACTTCTCCATTAGTTAGTGTGTCCGTGCTCTGCCCGTTGATTCCAGTAACCAAATCCCCTTCACGAATCCCAAAGCGGGCTGCTTTACTATCCGGGTTGACCTGAAACAACACAAACGAGGAATAGTTTCAAATTTTCCGTCACTAACAAACCCAATTGAAACTGACATATACATACACCGTCATATTATGTTCGTGGTTACACTATGTATGACGGGATAAAAGGATTTAACTCAGATGCTGCTTTGACACTTCAGCTACCGACTATAGTTTCATAGCTCTGCATATTTCATATAATAAAACTCAAAACAACCGACAAGGGAAAGAGCAACTTTAGAATGAGTATTATTAGTAGAATAATGGTCATACAACATAACAGCTCTTGTATTATTATTGTTATCTTCTTTTAACCAAAATTTCTATAGAGTTATGCACTATAACAGTAGTGGCATTATCGATCCAAATATTTCTCCTTCACCAACACAGGACATGAAAAGACATTAATATTTCATTTCCATTTGTGACATTGAGTCAAAATGGCATTCAGCAAAAAGCGAAAAGAGTTCGGGGCTATACATCATCTCGTCAAAGATAAGATAACGCAATAATAGAAAAGTCATATTCTGTACAACAAAGTAAACAAACAAAACGTCTGATTTATGCGCGTGCAAGGTCCCCTTTTACAGATGGATAACACTGATGAAAGTTTCATGTATTTGTTTGGAGTTCCACCAAATTCAGTTGATAAGAAAAGTAAAAATCGCTGATGTGGTTACATGTGACTAATTCTCTGTTCATGAAAAGTACACCAAGTAAAAGGCTGATTATTATATACACAATATACACGGACAGCTATACCTTAGCAAAATCCTACAGATTGCATTTGTATAAATATTTTTGTGATTACGTCAACTTATCAAGATATCATATGATGCAAGGATTTGTAATAATTTGTCTAGCACAAGCAGAAAAGGTTAAAAAAAGATTTGCTCACATTATATTGTCGTCGACGGGAGTGACTCCCACCACAGAACTTCAACATTGTACTGTACAAGATTACCTATAGGTCTATTGACCTTACCCGATTCAACTTTATTCTTTTTTTAGCCGTAGTAGTATTTTCACTAAACACACGCTGCTTCTCTTGACTTACTGTGCATGTAATTGCTAAAGATGAAAGATAAGAATTGAAAATGGAGCAGAATGTGGAGAACTCACAGGAAGAACAGTCTCATGCTCTTATTATTATATCACAAGTAAAATCTTACATTATTACAAGGTTTTGTACAGGATACTATTTGCACTTCCAATTACGTCGTAAGCACTGACAATACTAAAATCGAATGGTAGATTAGCACAGAACACAAACGATTCGTAATGACTACTATAACAATGTAAAGGTGTAGGGTAGGCATCTTGGTTGTTCCAGAAGGAGTAATGCCTCAATAACAACGTCTCAAGTGACTTTTTATTCTTCTCTTAGGTACTCATCCCAGTACCTCTTAATTTTCATTCTCTTTGGGAATCAAAGCGAAATGATCTTTGGTAGAAAGGTGCTATAATAGTTGAACCACGCGAACCCTTTTGTATCACGAGCTAATGTTTTCTGTTAGCACTTACAAATAATATTGTTTTTCTGTTAAACAAAGTTGATCCAGCTTAAAAGAAAACCAATGAAGTGAATCTGAGCTAATCTTGAAGAAGGGTTACTTAGATAAGAAAAGCGAGAATACACATATGGGATCCCTCCGAATTAGGCAACAAATTAAACGGGTGGGGTAGCACGGCACAACAGAATGCTAAAGAAACTACTTACAATCCAGCTCTACAACGAAGCCACAATCATACGAAGGTTCCATTGTAATCTGCAGACACTCAAGCCGTTTCTCGAGTAGAAACAAATCTTTTTAATGCAGTTGTTCTTAAGTATCTTCTCAAAAACTTATAAATACACTCCACTCTGTGTGCCTTTGCTCTTACGGAGAGTAAACTCTGTGTGTTTGTAGTAGAAAGTGAATTGAGACTCTAGACAGATTTCCTCCATCCAACCACCACAATGATGATGACGAGAGTGATGACATTAGAAAAGAACAGACGAAAAATATGACTAGACATTACGTATTATTAGTCTTCAGTTTAGTTTGGGTGTGGAGTCATCCTATTACTGATACATCCAAAGATAGTTGTTTTTGAGAACTAGTCATGTGTTTAGGGATACGTTTTACATATTTTCTACAATTATCTGTTGCAAATGCTATTAGTTGTTAATTCTGTTTATATAAAATATAATACTAAATCTCCATTACTTACTTCGATAGATGCACATTGAACGGTATCACTTGGACTGTCAAAGTATCTGTTACGATTACCACCGAAATAATAATGCAATGCAAAGTAACAAAGTGTTTTATATCTTGCACATACCTATACGATATGCTACACTGGTGCTAGTACAGATATTTCATTACATCCTGTCATGATGAGAGAATTGAAAATATTCATTGAGCAGATGATGTAATGATTTGAGTATACATCATTTCCAACTTTAACGATTTATCAATACAGATTCAATATGTTACTTTATTTAAGCAAAAATAAAGCCTAGGCACAGTAGGGGATCTGTGATGATGGAATAAGCTGAAAGTTAACGAACCACAAACATAATAGAATTTTTCCAGATTCTTACACTGGTATTATGTTAAGCTGACATGCAATCCCTATACAACATATGCATCTACTCCTGCAGTACAGGTAAAATCCATTCGATTATAGATGTGAAGATTCTGTGTGTGTAACCGCCGATATAAAAGTAACTAAAGAAAAACACGCAATGCTAATATTGACGAAAATAGGAAAAACGATTCTTCTTGAATATCTTTTGCAGATATACTTAGAGTTTTCCATGCAGGAGACTAAAGCTCCCAGGAGGGCGTTCTTCGACTTCATCTTCCATGCATTTCTATCACTACAAGAGATATTACGGAGAATACTGCCAAGGAACATGCTGTAGAGGTACAGCTTGTATAGGTAGTTGGACTACTCTTGCTTATAACGTGTATTGGAAGAAATGGTTATGAAATAGTTGAAATGTCTGTAGTACCTTTTCTTTTCTGTTTACACACAAGAAAGTACGTAGGTAGCAAGTATATATTAATCTCATGTTATAAGTTATATATATTTTGTAAGTCTTTCATTATAGCGTACCCTGGCTCATAATATTATGTATTATGTAATTATATTATATGTATTCGCAACATTATTATTAATGCCACATTGAGCAAAGAAAGTTTATTTTTCCAAAACAACAGCAAAGAGGATTACGTATGTTCTACAGCCAAATTACATTACCATAATGCATTTCGATTTTTTGGAGTGCTTTTCTTGTTACCACCACAGAATACTTTTGTACATGACTAGGTTGCTACCAAAAAATGCCCAGGAAGAACATAGAACACACACTGCTTAAATAATTTTTCTTTCAGTGTAGTGTTGATGAATACAAATCCGAATGCCATAATACTACAAGTGATGCTGCAGACGTGGAGGATCTATACCTACGTTGTATTTAAAGCGTTCTTTATTACAGCATAATGCGATGTGCCACTGCAGATGTATTAAGTTGTGCTTTTACATGATGAATGAGTAGTAGTGCCGTCCTGTCTCTTCTCTGTTTATCTGAATGACGATACGAAAGAAAAAACATTTATATTTGAATCGGTAAAGACATCGGAGCACAGAGAATCGTAAACGCAACACAATACCACTGCAGCACAAGTTTAGATGCCCCACTTGTGAACTCTTGCTGTAATATTATATCCATCCATGCTAAGCCAAACATATTTAGATTCTGTTAAATACATGAAAGACTCCTAAACTGTGTCTACACATCACATCAGTCACATATGCAAAATATGATACACATTTGGAGAAAATCTAGAAACTTTTATTAAATGTCTATTTATACCCTACATAACTAGACCTTATTTAACCTTATGATGCAGATGTTTTCTCAATGGTTTTGTTGAAAAGATGCAACAGTAGCATGCACGATCATTAAAATGAACATGTTTTTATAGCAAAGCAAAATGAATGAAATATCTGCAATATTATTATGTGAAGAGAGATTTTCGTTTATTAATGTGCAGAATGTACACCTGTTTTGGATCATCAACTAGAGTTTAGTATATCTTGTTTGCATAATTTCTTATACACTTAGATAAAGTGACTATTGTTATTTTTGTGGCAGAACCATTTCGCAGTGCCCGATTTGTAAGCAAAACTATGTAAATATAGGTGTGTTTGTTATTGGGAGGTCACAGTCACAAATGTCGATAAACTGTGTATGGTACATTACTCAGCTCATGTAAATATACATAGGTATAGTACAGATACTTGCAATCGTGAACGGTTTCAGAATCTTTATTAAACGAAAAAGAAATTAATTTTGTGGAAGAGTCAATGTATTTAAAGGTGAGGATGAAGCAATCTGTGTGAGCAAATCTATTTCCGCTTTGTAATCCTTTGGTAGATTCCCGAACGTAATATTCAAACAATTTCCAATGTTGTCCCAATGCGAACTGAAACAGTGGGATTCCTCACGCAACGAATAAAAGGCTTCCTGAGCAGCATAAATACACTTATCTTGTTTGGCTAATGACGGTCCAGAGAATAATGCACGTACAGGATTAAATTTCTTATTCCTTTTAATCTTCCTCTGTGCCTTTTCCCACAGTTTCTGTACTTCAGCAATCTTTTTCATTAAATAATGACTTCCTATTTCGTATGACCGTATCAAGCAAACATGTGCATTTTTTAGAGATGTCTTTAATTCTTTATTTTGAATCTGCACTTCCTTTAAATTGTCCTCATAGTTTTGAAGCATATGAGTCTTTTTACTGCATTCTTCAATTTCGAGAATTTCCTTTTCTTTTCTCAAACGATTAATCTCAGTTTGTCTCTGGAGATTATGCAATTCCTTCTGCACGATTTCAATTTCGTTTTGTTTGAGTCTCATATTAAATTGGTAAGTCTCCGTTGCTTGTCGATATCTCATGTACCCAAATGAAGAGAGAAGTACAAAGACTAAGACCATTGCAAAGTAATTACGAAAAATTTCTGAATCTGATTCGGATTTACTACGCGGTCCAAACAGAACAATTTCTTTGGCTTTTTGAGTTATTCGCTGAATGTGAGCAGGATTATGTATTCCTAGTCTTTTTTCGATTAAATTTCCGTAATTCGAGGCCAACTTAGGAATTGATGGACCGCTTAGTCCAAGATTTCTGAAGGAATTAGTATATTGAGAAAGCCCTACAACATTTACGAACCAGTCCAAAGTCTCAGCCTTTGTCCATGTGTAGACTTTAGATCTTCGCCAGGAATTCCATAATTCTCTAAGAGATACCTCTTCGTCTTCACCGTCATCTTGATGGAATGCATCAAGCTTAATTTTATCGCCTTCCTTGTATTGAAGCTCCTCCCGGAGATATTCATCAGATTCTTCAAGATTGACATTTCCATCTTCATCATCGTCCATTTCTTCGTGAAGATGCCGAATTGAGTCGTGACTTTCTCTGGCAGTCAAAATTGATTTCAAAGAGGATAGAAGAATTTCACTAATCTTAACTGGAAACTCCAAATGAGAAACATGGGAGCCATATCCATTCTTGATTGACAAGATTTCTGCAGAATGTCCGTGTCTTATATATACTCGGTGGAACTGAATACATATTATTGAAAGCACATAGTACAAGATAGTCAATCGAACTCTTATAGAGGATTTTGCCAAGGGCTTTGCTCGTAGAAACATTTTCACAGATCATAAAGTACGTCTCTGCGATGTACAGATGAAAATGTACTGCGTAGAATTCAGTTTTGTTTCACTAAATTAAGTAATCTCACTAACTGCAAACAAGTCGGGAACAACGTTTTGACTAACAAATCACAACAAGAGAATGTGTGGGTTTCTATGTATACGATGACGAATGGGACATTGGTGTGCAGATAAATCTGAAGTAAATATGATCAAACAATCATCAATAATGAGAAGAAAATATTTTATAGGTTTCTTATCCTTACTCTTACAATTTCATTTCAGTAAGGCACTTTTAGGTGGTTATGTATTTAGTTACAATTTTATTTAAGAGTCAAAAAATGTTAATGTTAAAGAATGTTATAAAAGTTATATGTGAAATGTTTTAATTCCAGTGTGTATACAGTGTATAGGTATAGTAATTTGCTTCAATAGCAAAATAGAACAATATAAAATGTCAACTTTTAATGAATCATTATTAAATTCGTAAGATGTTTATATAAGAACACTCAGTCTTCCTCTCCATCTGTCCGTCTTTATGTACGATAACTCAAGAAAATTAGAGATAATTCATTCAAACTAGTCACACTTATTGTTGAGACCCTTCATGAGGTTAAGTTCGAAGATGGGGTCAATCGGTCAACATCTTGATGCTCTTTGACACTTAATTCCAGTACATTGATACTGATTTATCAGTTCACATAATCTACAAACTTCGAAATTAAACGAGGAAATGAAACTGTATGATGAGCGTTCTTATTCATTGTTTTCTACGAACAAGACAGCAACTACGATGCTTATTTAGACCAAGTTTTGCACCAATTTTTTACAGATTACTGGTATATCAAATGTAGTATATACTGGTGATATGAGTTAATATTAGTAATAATATTACATAACCCCTAGCACTGATTGTGAGTAATACTAATTCTGAGTAATGCTAATGACACTAATGAGACTTGAATTCACAGTAAAGCTGTTCTTTTATGTATTTGCATAACTCTAATCTAATAACTTTTATATCGTGTATTTACACGTATAATAAGATTATCTATAATCTATATACTTGTTGCAAATGCAAAACTGTTTAGCATTACAATTACACTTATTAATCAGGAAAACCACAAACTTTCTTTATCTCAAACTGGTTCCACTAAAATCAGCGTAGAATATTACTTTCAGTTTAATTGCACTCTTGCAGTAAGTAGAAGTGCTGTCATTCCATAAGAGATAATTATAATTAATTTCTTCGTGTAAATCTTCTATATGTTTTTAGTCTTCCTTTATGAATTATAAGTATTTTAATCGTCTGCGTGCTTCATTAACGACGGAGTAATCAACAAAGTTATAATTTTAAGCATTAGATATTACACACAAAATATAAAATATGAATTGAATGTATGAATGTCTGTATCTGTCAATAATTTATGTGATAATTAATTTATGTGATAATTTTAGATAAAGCACCACATAAAAATGTGTTACTTTACCCTGACCTGAGTCTTACAAGTTCTTATCTTTTAGAAGAAAATTTTTCTTTAGACTACATCGTAATAGACAAAAACACTTGTGACACCTCGTCTACATATTGCATCAGATCCAACGATAATGGAACGAAATGCAGCATGTGCCTTAAAGTGTACAGAGATACAAGCAAATGGAAAAAGCTTGAAAAGTAAAAAAGTTTTTCCTCAGTAACTTTTCTTTAGAAAAAACAGATTAAAAACAGTATCACCATTCAAGGACTGTTCATCTGCTGTCAAAGAACAATTAGTTTATTATTATTTTTAAACAATTCATCGACAGATTTAGAAGGAATTAGCGCAGTGCTATCCCAAATCATTATTTTTCTTGAGTACACAGATTTTAAACCATATTTTTAACTTTCTTTTATACGACTAATGAAAATGAATACCAGCTATCTGTACGACAAATATATCGGGGTTAAAAACATATTTTTTCTCTTTTGACTTGAGGGGTATTACTTAACCATTAAATTAGCTTTAAGACAATTCGCGAATATTTAACATTGGTCAGAGGTCCTGAAAAGAATGGAAGTATCATTAGTTGTGCTTCCATGCACGTCTTTTAATATACATGCATTTACACTACACCCCTTCTAGCATTCGTATTCTGCTGTGGAACCATTGCAATAATGGTTGGTTGGTTTATCTTCGTTAATATGCAATGCATATATGCATCTGTATAGTTGCGATTTCCTTTGTTTTGAATGCATAAGATAAAAATATACTTGCATAATACATACAAAACCTATAGTCATGCTTAGGGGTAATATAAATGTTTTTGTTTACAACATTTTCGCATAAATTAATTAATAAACAAAAGTTACTACCACACTCACTACTGACACCACCACCATAACATTATGCTTTACTGAAATGACTTTTTCCTGCATAAAACTATTGTGTATATGTTCAGCTTATTTTTTAATCGGAGCAAACACAATGTGTGTTTATGATTTTTTTCCTTCTGTACATGTAAGTTGAAATCCGTATCGTTGTTCCAATTTAGGGAACATCGTTATTCCCTTCTCATCAAAATACAAATTTAATGTCATCCTCGAGACGTTATCAACACATTTATGAATTAGTTTCAATCATAATATAAGTACAATTAGTCTGGTGCTTCTTTATGTAGTACAAGCGTCGTAAGCTGATAAAGACACTATCTGTAGTATTATACTACAGATATGTTATATAATATATCCTGCTCCTGCAACCTATAGTTAATTTTAATAAAGCTACTTAACAAGATAAGTAATAAAGTGTAAAAACATTTACATTCTGTAATGTTATTAGCGCAAGACTGGCACTTGTGACATGTTATATAACAGCTAGTATCAATAACCTTTCACCTTTAAATCCTATTACTTTGCAAAAATTATAATCTAATCTTGAATGAATTGCTCTGCCTACTGAAATGACTTCTTCCTATGAAGTTTTGCGTTGACATGGTTTAAAGAACATCTACCTAAGTAAGTAGTATGCATCTAGTATTCATGCATACATGGGTGTCTATGGGAGAGAAGAGATGCATTGCAATTCTACAAACAGAACGAATCGAAGTGTATTATGTGTGTCACAATCCTACAATCATCACGCATGAGAAAAGTCTAGGAATTCTCACAGATATCTTCATCCTTCTTGATAAAAAGGATGACATATGACTCGTCGTAAATCGTCTCTGTCATTTATTTTTCCTCGGATATGTGGACTAAGTGGATAAAAGTGCACAACATCCAGTGGAAGTAGTGGAACAGTGATGATAAAGTGCTTTTCAAATAGAAAAATATTATTAATATGGAATTACGTAAAGTTCTTCGTAGAGACATGCAAGAAGTCTATGCTATGTACAGCCAATAAATGAGAACTAAACTATGCTCCAATAAATTCCAATAAAGATCATCACATCACTAATGTTGGTAAACACATGTCATGAAGGATGTTAAAGATGTCGCAAAATAAACCGTGTTATTGTTATTATCCGGATGGCTTTCCTCAATGGGGAAATGCGAGCGAACATGAGGCAGAAAAACAGAATTTGGGATAAGCTCTTTACTTTGGATACAAACATCATTCTTCACTTTTTACTAATAAAATTATGCGCACCTCTGCTTCCAGAACCTTACCACTAAAACAATGATGCAAAAAATATTTAGGTACAGAAAGACAATTTTTTTCATATATTCATCATATTTTGATTCGAATAGACAAAGTCGGTCCTGGAGAGAAACTGAAATCCTCCCTATCTTTCTGCAAAGTTGTACGAGTAAATCTGTCTGTATACGCGACTGAATCATTTACATTAGTTACCTTGTACAAATTAAATATTAGGTTGGTTATCACATTTTTACTGCTTTTGTGCTTTCCATTGGATCACAATAAATACTGTGCCTATTTTTTGAGTACCTGTATCTAGCATTGCTTTTGATAAATACACTTTAAGGACAGACTACAAACAATAATGCAAACAGGATTACTACCATTGAAAGCGACATTGAAAGAATTCATCTGTAAGAATTGAATAATAAATTTTCGTTCTTACCCGAGCAATTTTAAGTGGCATATTGGTATCCTTTCCTCCATACATTCGGAAGCCCCAAGGAGGTCCTCCTGTCAATTGTACTTCCTTTCGAGATTGCTGATGTTGAGCCATTTTTCTTGTTATTGTCCTTTACGAAGTTGTCGAGAAAGACACTAACTTGCGAAGTTGATTTATTGAATGATAATTTATTTATTGGGTCATTTTGTCGATTTCATGTGAATCATGCGATTTCCTTCCTTTTGTTTTGCTTGAGACTTGGCAATGGCAGTCTTTTATTATATAATGCAGTTGAAGTAGTATATATATATACGTTGAACAGGTTGCAGTTGACTTTATACCCAAATCAAAGATATTAAAGAGCTGTTTCTTCCACGATGGTGTAACTTTCTGAGTGAGTTCATTTTATAGCCAGAATGTAGTATTACATGGAGCGGTTAATAATATTTTTGCTATCATCAATCACAACACTTGTATAGCACTTCGAAATAGCAATATCAATATCTACATAACTCACAATTAGTAAACCAACTGGACTTAGTGAACCACCATAGACCATAGTGTTAATAAAGTTTGTATAATAATACTAGTAACAGTGCTATAAACGCTATAGTTGGTTATTGCAAACTGAATTGTCCATCGAAAACGTACATTTACAAATAGTCAGACTTCTAACTGTCGTTCATGTAGCAGACATTCATCTAAGAGACAAGGGACGAGGACGAATGCGCTTTTCATACATTGAACATGCGAAAGAATATTAAGTTGCATGGATACATCATGACATAGACTATTATTGCAGACAGAGCTATACATTATCATCGTTGTAGTATTATTAGCTATATAAGTATATATAGTTGCAAACTAATCACTCAATCAGACAGGTATCGTGTTTCAAGTCTACAGCAGTTTGCATCTGCAATGAAGTATTACAAGTATAACAGATAACAGTCGTCATTCATCCATAGCTACCTAATTACCAATGGCATTAGCTAGTGTGTCCTATTTGCATTTCAATTTGCGTCATCCCAACTGAAATTCATCCTCCGAGTATTTGTATTTACATAACAGACAGTAACTAATAACTTGGTACAAAAGCTGAGGAGCTTAGCTGCATTAGTATCTTATAGTACTATGTATAGTGTAACGAACTAGTATTTTTAATATCAATGCAAAAAGCTATAATTTAGCACTTCAGATGTGTCCTACATGGTCACAACGTTCTTTGTAAAAAATGTGGCACAATTTTATCTTTTCTTGATCTAAATGACATAATGCAACTGTGGCAATATTCAACAGTCCTGAAAATTGTATGAACCATGTTATTTTAACAGTAGTGCTAACTTCCATGTGAATCGTGTGAGGTAGGTCGTGAATTGTTTGCGTTACATGACAATTTACTTTATAATACCATGTCTTTAATTGTAATGCATCATATTGCTTTGTCAAGCTTATAGATTTACAATTCTCATTTCCCGTGCTTTTACTATGAACTATAGTTTTGGTATTTTAACTAATTGCATTGGTAACAATAAACAACTACTAGGAAATGTAAAATTTATTTACCAGAGTCCTTTTAAGTTTGTAGGGTTTCTTCAGTTTTTGTAAAGACGTATAGTAGAAGAAATTCTAGCTCTTGGAAATAAGGCCAGCTTATGTTTTATAGTAGGTAGGTTTATAGGTTTATGTACATATTGTATTTGAAATACGTATGTGTGTGTGTAGTACTGTGTACTTTTAGCAAGAAACCAGTTGGATGGATTATTAACTCTGAGGTTAATGTTTATGTCATAACAATTTAAATAACATTACCATCTTAACTACTTAAGATATTATTATTGAGCTACAGAAGAGTCTCATTATTTTTAAGGCCGTAATACTCTGAATAGTGTTGTCTCAGTTGGTGTGTTAAATATATTTTGCCATAATAGACGACAATATTATTTAAGTACTGTATTAGTATAGTGTAAAACCAGAGTGTACAATTTGCATACGAGATTCAATATCAAGTCATCTCATATTATTAAGAGTATGAGAATTTCATCAACAATTGTAAAATGTATGTATAAGTACACTTTGTAACATTTATACTTATAAAACTGATCTAGATACCTACTTATAACCACAA
The DNA here is from genome assembly GCA_019776165.1 of Pogonognathellus flavescens. Lineage (NCBI taxonomy): Eukaryota > Metazoa > Arthropoda > Collembola > Entomobryomorpha > Tomoceridae > Pogonognathellus > Pogonognathellus flavescens. The sequence continues at coordinate 86,852 of JABASD010000168.1, forward strand.
AACTTTGCTATAATTCAGATGCAACCAGTATCAACAACGAGTAACGAGGTAAAATCTGCAATACGCTTTCTAAGAGGAACTTTGGGTTGTCACAATTTTATTATATTATATAGGTGTCTATAGGTAACTTCCTATGCTAAATTAATGCAGTAAATTAAAATTAACATTTCCGGTATGAGGATTTAAGTACAACGTTGGTGTCTTTATATAACTTTAGACTTGTATCATCATCTTAAGGTTTTACAGGTCAGAGTGTCTTAGACTTGCCTAATCTTAATACGTATGAAAGTTTGTTTGTCAACTAAGAAAGACAATTTTATTCTATGTGTATACCAAAAACAAATAAAACAATAATAATTTACTATAGAATCCTCACAACTTGATAACAATGTATCACTGCTTTTAAAGATGTTACAAAATATTCTATTTGTATAACCTAACTTTAAACTTAATTAGTTGTGTCTACAAAATTTCTGCTTTGTACAAATTACAAAATGGTATCAGTCGGTGAAAGCAGTTTTGTAAAATAAGGAACCCTAATTATATAAATTACAATACAACTGAGCTGATAAAGGAACGAGCCGGTACCGGAGTTTACAACAAAACCTACTTATACACAATTAAGTATTTTAAATCACAGATTCACGAGATCAGGGTTTCTGGCACTTACTATACAAAGCTAATGGTCAATTAATTACTTAATTAAATTATATACTATCTGTATATACTTATACTTAGAAACAAAAGAATATATATACTGGTAAAACAGTCGGGTGTTAGATCTTTAATGTTCACTTTGCGAAATAAAAAGGGTCACAAATTCTGTAACACTGTGAGAGAAACGCGAATGTGACACGAAAACATTGATGAACTGTCAACAGAAGAAACTTGGCTAAAAGTTCTCGTTCTTCTCTTCGTTAATATATAATCGTTAGCACATGCGGCATAATTTACAAGTATATTACAGCAGTATAACATTCGTTACGTATATTTACGTGTGTATAGATGTTTGTATGTACACAATCGATTTCGTTGATGTAACTAATGTACAAGTATAACCAATAGTGTAATTCCCTGTTAAATAATCTTGTTAGTAAACAAAGGAAATGTGTGTGTGACTGTTGAGTTACTTATTTCACACGCGTATTCTATATACAAGAACTTGGTCAGAATTCAGAATAATATTCAACTGTCATTTAAAGTCTCACTATGCTGTCTGTCCTGGTATACAGTGATACAAATTGCGGTGAAAACTTGTCTTTTGCCTTATATAACCGTAATAATTTTATATATGTATATATATATACAATTGTGTCCTTTTACTAACACGTGTGTTTTATAAACAAACGAGTTACTTACGCAGACAGAGCTTTTAACAGTTCGGTTTGTTGTTTATTTGTTATTACACGTGAAATCTGACAGAATATCTTGTTCTGTCAAACGCACATAGTTGGAATAGTTTAGAGTTTTGCGGAGGACAGTGAATGATCTTGATTTGAGAATGAATGACCATTTATACAAATACAAGCAGAGAGGTTTCCTCTCGAAGAATACTTTTGCCTGTAAGATACATAGTAGTAGTAGTGGTGGTGGTATTTACATCCTGAGAGACTTCCCCGCTTCGTTTCATACTTGTACAAATCTATAGGTATGGGAATGTTATATAGGTATGTTCTGTGTGTGTTATATGTGCTACTGGATTTTACGTAATATTATTTGGCTGTAAGAGGATCTTTAGGTATACACTTTGCTACTTTGGTGGGCCAATATGGTATTATGCTGTTTGCAGGCTACAAAAAGTATGTAACAAACTTGCATGCAATTTAGTCTTCCCGTGTACTTTCTGTTCGGCTGAGGGAGAAACTGAAAATTCAATAAGAAACCAGTGAAAGTTCAAAGCGTGTAATCCTGTTCCGTTTTAGTGAAAGTTGGAGCGTGACTGTTTGCGGTGTATGGAGAAAACTTCGCCGATCCTTGGCGCGAGGATTTTGTCACAGATTTCACGATTTCTTTTGCCATCCATGTTCCCTCTGCTGGAAGTTCAGTCGTAACGAAGACGCTAAACCGCTCTTTTACAATTGCAGCTTTTACTGATTCTTTCAGACGCAAATCGTGCTACAGAAGAAACCGGGTCCGGAATAATTACAATTAAATTAATTGCTACTGCTAAAGTTAACGGGTTATTTAAGGTATTTTTCTTTTCATTATTGTGGTTTATTTTTCACTTTTAAATTGATTTCAGTTTGTGATTTACCTGGATTGTTCTTACTCTGTATGTAAGATTGTGTTATTTGTTGTTAAACAGTCATTTTAAGTTGTTGGAATAATTTTTATAACTTTATAAGTGTAAATGTCATATTTAGGCTTTTGTATTTACAGAACCGAGGGACGTTGATTGAAGGGGACAGGAAACAAGCAATCATGAATTTTGATTCATCTCGAGATTTTTATCTCCGCTACTATGTTGGCCACAAGGGGAAGTTTGGTCACGAATTTTTGGAGTTTGAATTTCGTCCCGATGGCAAACTTCGCTATGCAAACAACTCAAATTACAAGAATGATACCATGATCCGGAAAGAGGTTTATGTTTCAATGGCAGTTGTCAATGAACTCCGGCGTGTTGTAGAAGATTCGGAGATAATGAAAGTAAGTAAAATTCTTACATAATGTTATTATGAAGTAAAAGTTTATTGGTATGGTCTTGGTCTTGGTCAATTTTTTTTGGCCCCGTTGTGGGAATTAGAAAAAGTATTTTTATGCCTGTTTACTTATCCACCTTATCAGCGAAATGCAAATAATGTGAAGTAACCGCTTAGGTATTTAAATTACTGAAATACAGACAACAGAAGCAGAGTAGCTTCTATGACGCATTCTACTAGATGCTTGCATCAAGAGAAGCAATTGTGAATGTTGCAATACTTTTTAATGTATAGTTAACAGTTAAGTACGCCTTCCCTTTCTTACTTAATTGTAAAACGGCTGATTGAAGCCGAAATCAGTATGACTCTAGATATAGAGAGCAATTTTTAAAAACTCCCTTTGTTATTCCTGTTTCAAAAACAAGTATTGTTACTGATTACTGTGATTACCCAATCCTCAAACTGACACAATCACAGTTGTATTTAATTTTTAAACAATCAAGTAAATACCGAACATGAGATATGATAAGCTTTTGCTGTACTATCGTTATTGTGCGTAAGAATTGATGACCTATCAGCCAATTCCTCGTTAGTATAGTGGTAAGTATTTCCGCCTGTCACGCGGACGACCTGGGTTCGATTCCCAGACGGGGAGGCACAACTTTTTGCCCTGTTTAACCACATTTTGTATTTATCAAGCTAAATCCTACTTCGTTTATTTTAAAGTGACTTACCCAGACGATGTAACAATATTTTGAGGATTGTAAATACGGTAGGAGAGTAATAAAGCGACATACCATAAAGTGTTTAGCCAAACGTGTACTTTAGTCTTTAGTTTTAGCATCCGAATTATGTACACAGATACTCAAGTGTACATAAAACACAACACGTTTCGCAATTCTTATCTAATTCAATAAGATTTCCACGTTTATGCAATGCGAATGCCTATAATATGCAAAGCCGTTGCTTCTACAAACTTCTGTGTGCGTTTTATATTTCCATATTGGGTGTGTGACTACACTAAAGTTAATTGTCGTATTTTGTGGCATTATAGGAAGACGACTCCTCATGGCCAGTTCCCGACAGAGTTGGTCGCCAAGAATTGGAAATTGTAAACGGAGAAGAGCACATTTCATTCACAACATCGAAAATTGGGTCTCTCGTCGATGTCAACAACTCAAAGGATCCAGAAGGTTTGCGCTGCTTCTACTACTTGGTACAAGATCTAAAATGCCTGGTATTTTCCTTGATTGGTCTGCATTTCAAGATCAAGCCAATATAAATGATTTCCTACCGTTACTATTATAATTCAGTCATGTTTTCTTATTCCTGATTGAAAACAACCTGTCTTAATAAGCGATATATAGAATGTAGACGCTATTGACTTTCTATGTTTATTTTAATTCCTATTTCTTACAGATTTTCAATTTGCGATGTATTTAATTGAGCATTGGCATTAATGAAATTAATTGTAAACATAAAACTTTTGTACAATAAAACTTCGTCAATGTGGTTTATTCTACCAATGTTGTGTAACTTCTTGTACAATTCTTGCAAAATGAGATGACATTGAATTTGATTATGCAATGAGTATAAATAATAGGCCATAAATTCCAGAACACACAACAATTACTTTTTCAGTTCTATAATATCCACCAATTTATTTCAAATTGTTTTTTGAAGGTTAGGGTTAAATAGAAATGAAGCAATGTTTAACAACTTTTTTTTAACAATTACTGGGAATCTTTATTTCGATATAATATTTAATAATACACATAATTACTGTATGTATTTATATACTTAATGTATTGATGACCTGCTAAACCAACCCCAATTTTTTCATTTTACGTACATAGCGAACACTAAATCTCACTCCATATTTATTCATGCAAGGGTATTCATTAAAAAATTTTAACTCCATTATAATAGAAGTGTACGTATTGCTTTAAGTTTCATTTTTAGAAGTGCACAAACCTCTTGCTTACATGAAACGAAAATTTATTAGACATTATATTTCCTACCTAATGTGATATAATGTAAATTAAACACATTGTGCTTTTGTCTTAACTATGTACATCTTATCACTTTATAAACCTTGAAAGTACCAGATTTGAAAATTGTACATGCTGTCCAGAACCTAATGTCTGCTATTTTATGTACCAACAAGTAAATGTGCCCTTGTAATGTTTTAGTAATTAAATGAGCTAGGTATGTCCTAAGATATGGTGCATGGTAATGAGTGAAGAATAGTGAATGGTTCCACTACCAGTTATGTACCTCTGGCCAAGCTATCTACTATTACTCTTACAATTGCATTCACAATAAGATAAACGAATGTCACATCAATGAAGAATTTATTGTCTGTTTTAACCATGTTTTGTTTGATTCATATAAAAAATCGATGAAACTGCATGCAGAATCGTATCTAATAATCTCTCATTTTTATTATTCGAAATTAACACTTTCATCTCAATCTCTCAATGAAGTTCGTCTGGAAAATGAGTTAGCTGATTACGTAACCGTACTTCTGCACATTGTTTTGATTCTACCAGAGGTGGGACGCTTAAAAGAAGCTGATCTTTTACTTAAAGTTCCAAGGTCAACAATTTTTAAAACTTTGTACATAAAATCGGCAGTAAAAACATTGTCGCTTCTTTTTATTCATATCCACACTATTTCCTAAAAAGAACTAGAACTGCAGCTCTGCTAAATGAATACTGTGGTCCGCGGACACAATTTTAGCAGATACCTGCTGTAATATCACAATGCACCACTACTGTCAATGATAAATCTGACTTTTCATATGAATTGCTGTCGAATGTACAAAACATGGTTTACAGTGTCAAAGAATACCTCCATCAATATTTTCAATAAACTTTCGAATGATGCATAATCCATTGCTGCAACATTGCAGGAAAGCACTAAACACGTATCTGACATTAGGTTCATGACATCTTGTACAATAACTTGACAACATTTCGCTAAAATTTTGTAGAGGGACGAATTTTACTAACATATGGGATCGACAAGCATATCGGAATTCTATGCCTGGAAACACGGCAAGCATGATAATCTTAGATATACAATTAGCGTAAAATTTAGTCAAAAGAGGGAATAAAAATCAAAAGATCAGGTCTTTTGACTGTTCCCAGGAGAAAATGTTGCGTCCAAAATGTCCGTAGGCGCTGGTTTGCTGATAAAGAGGTTTACGAAGGTCCAAATCCCTACAACAAACGAATTTGCAATATTAGTTACATTATTTTCAATATGGATCAGGTAAGTAAAGAATGAGACAAAAACATTTAACTGTTTCATTACCTAACAATCTTTCCGGGTCGTAGATCGAAATTCTTTTTAATAATGTCTAGAAGCTCTTGCTGAGTGCGGGAGGATGTGCCATAGTCAAAAACGGTGATAGAGACAGGTTCCGCTACACCAATAGCATAAGAAACTTGAACCAAGCACCTTCTGCACAAACCTGCGTTTACCAAAGATTTGGCTACCCATCTAGCAGCATACGCAGCAGATCTATCTACTTTGGTGAAGTCCTTTCCAGAAAACGCACCACCTCCATGAGCACCCCAGCCACCATACGTGTCAACGATAATCTTGCGTCCTGTAAGTCCAGCGTCGCCCTATCATCATTTCACAAAAGAAACGTGTCAATATTACTTACTTTTACTTTAATGCTCCCACGAAATGAATTAGAAGGTAATTAATAAGTATGTTAAGTAAAGAGATGAGATGAATATGAATTAATAAGTAAAGGTAAGTATAAGTACCATTGGACCTCCGATGATGAAGTTACCACATGGATTAATATGATAGACGGTGCTTTCATCCAGATATTTGGCAGGGATGACGACATTGACAACCTTTTCCATCACGTCAGTCCTTAGCTGTTCCAGAGATATTTTCTCGGAGTGTTGCGTGCTGACAACCACAGAGTGTACTCTGACAGGGACACAGGCTCCTTGATCGAAGTAATATTCGCAAGTAACCTGTAAGTGTATAGATACCATTGCATTTAATTCAATGAATATTTCGAAGCACACAAAAATGTTCCACAAGGCTTGTTGTAAAATGTTACCTGAGTTTTAGTGTCTGGACGAGCCCACCAGAAAGTTCCATCACGCCTTAGTTCAGCCAATTTTTGGTTCAATTTATGAGCTAAAACAACGGTAAGTGGCATGAATTCGTCTGTTTCATCGGTAGCGTATCCAAACATGATTCCCTGCGAACAAACAACTCAATTCGTCTCATTTCGAAATTATATGTGCATAACTAAGCTATAGGACATTATCAACACATTGAAATACCATGAAAGAGCAACCAGCAACCAAAAATCATGAAAATAATAATAAATCATGTTTACAAGCTCAAATTATTGAGTCAAATAATATGTTAATTACATACGTAAAGAAAAGGTGACAACTAAGGTATAACTTCATTATTGACATGCAGATACACTGTCATCTCATTAGACAGTTTTAAGCTCAACCTTTGAACTTATTGTGATTAGTGAGCGTAATTTAATCGTACTTAGTTTCTTTTTGAAACCGATTTGACTTCAATGATTAGTATGAGTCATTTTCAACTTCACATGTTACAGAACCGATTCGCAGTACCATTACGGTTTAAAATAAACAATAAAGTATGTTTTTTACATAGGTATAGGTTATTCTACAAAATGTACGTTTACAAAAATGTAAAGCCATTTAATAATCAGCTTCATATCTAAAGGTAGTTAGTAAAGTAATTTTAGTACTTCTATTTCTAAGTAGCAAAAGTATAAATAACATAAAACAATAAGCAAGTTAGGTTTTTACATATCAGGGTGATACCCGGAAATATAAAAGTTGTGAGATGATTAATGTGCGTTATTTTCATCTTCAGTGAACAAGCAAAACGAAAACAAGGGTGTAAAATTGTATCACAATTGAGTCGTAAATATATTATGGCGTACGTTTCAATTAAAATAAAAATGTATGGTGAACTCTGAGCTTGAACCCTGACCTGATCACCAGCCCCTACATCATCCGGGTCTCTGTCAACGTGGACTCCAGCTGCTATGTCAGGACTTTGCTGCTCCAGTGCCATCAATATATTGCAAGTTTTATGATCAAATCCTGTACCAAACATAAATTACAATTTCCAGTTCCAGGTTATCATCAGCATCACTCCCATGACGGTATAAAGTAAACATAGTAAGTACTATGTTTTAATTAATACATTGTATTCAGTATTCAAATCGATTGGTTTCAGTAAATATACTCGTCATTCATTCAATGATACATTTAACTATTTATCAACCTTGAAAATCAATCACAATTGCGATTTCATAGCTCAATAATAACTCATAACTTTGAATGAAGCATTATGAGTCTGGTGTAGCTTAAACTTATTTTTACACTGTGAAGTGTCAACACATTTTTATGCTTAATTTACTAATTCATGTGCGCTTTCACAAAACTAAGGATCATTTGCAATGTACAGTTTGCATATGATGAGATGAGATCATAGCGTGAAATCATGAAATCATAAATAAAGACATCTCAATAATGGAAAATCCTTTGTATACCAATGACACATCACTCGCTAATTTCAATGAGCACTTATTTCAACAACACTTTCGAAAGTGTCTCAGATTTCAATGAATGTAATTCTATACCATAATTTCATTGACGATCAATATCAAATCACAAACAAGGTTTTCGCAGCTCACACAATAGAATTCAAGTAGCATGATTTCTCCACTCTCATGAAAACACAAATATTACTCAAATACTCTCATTGACACAAAATCACAAACTCTAGGTTATTAATAAGTTAGTTTTAGGAAAACATTGTTAAGAACCGGTTGCTGAATGCTAATTTTAAGGGTATTTATTTTGTGCTAAAATTATCGAATGCGTGCAAAACGATAAAAATGGCCACCTGGTCACCGGCCCCAACATCATCATCGTCTCGGTCAATATGGACACCATTGGCAATATCAGGGGACTGTTGTTCAATCGCAAGGAGCAAATTGCATGTCTTATAGTCATATCCTAATTAGGTTTATCAAAACAATGGATCAATCAATTTATTTGCCTGGTATTTGCGGAAGGCACAATTTGGCGTAATATTCTCAATGCTTTTAGCGTTTATTCCTTCCCCAGCATTCAGCAAGCGTTCGTAGACAATATTATACGCTTACAACCAAAGTTTACGGAAGCCTTGTCATTATAATGATAATTGGTTTGCAAATTTAATTTTTTACGTTTCAAAAAATTCCATTACATCAATGAATATAATTAGCTACTACACTTAAATATTCTGCCTTTTGAATCAGCTTAAATAACATTCAAAAGCCATTATCCCCATAATTCCTAGTATAGTGAAACGATACACGTACGTACAACTACAAGTATATAATTGAAAGCGGTATGTATTTATTTTATCCTTCTTCATGCATTTATTCCCCAATAATAATAATCCTTATGTAAATACAGCATCATAATAATACACACCTTTATAGCTATAGATATCGGAAATATGCATAATGCATGCTGATACGATAACATATAGCGCTAATAATATCTGATATAAGTTAAAGGAGTCTACATGTTTCTAGAAACTGCACGGAACCGACAGTGATAACCCATAAATTTTGTTTGAAGATTTGAACTGTTTTATTTATGGACTTTGTACTTTACTGTTACATGGCAATCATGGCATGTGTACCGCTGTGATGTCCTAACTAGAATGTTTTTACGATTTACAACTACATCATAAAACAATCCTCATTCCTTTCTGCATTTAAATTGCTGACAATGAGTAGTATTTCATTTCATTCACATATAATAGATAATAATAATATTTACACCCGTGGATAGAAAAACATAAAAGTAATTGCCAATCTGTGAAACTCCTGAAATTACAGGATATGGAGTAGGTATATGTAAAGTAACAGCTCCATAATAATACATGATCATTACAAATACCTACGCATAGAGGAAAAGTAAAAAGAAAATTAAACGAAGAATAATTTTGAGTTAAATAATGGCTACGGCTACACGTAAAAGTTCTAGAAGTATTCGTATTCCCATTAAATAAAGCTTCTTTACACAGATTATGTTTCCTGCTTCATTAATAAAAAGAAACATACTACACGACATGATCTACTCCACAAGAATCACTGTTCTGAAACTCCTCCTTAATCCTACACATAAGCTAAAACATTTGTATCTATGTACGTCATGCCTTGAGTAAAGACGGGTTTAAAACACCTGTCTCATGTAGGCAATATCAATTAATCCTGCATACTGTGCATACCTATCTCAAGTCAAGGTCGATAAGGCTATTTCAGAATTCTGGTTCTCATGAATCTTCAAAACAATAAAATAATACCCAGTCCAGTATAAACATGCACAGTTCCAAGTAAGTAATCAGCACCACCACTTTAGCTTTAGATTTCATTTTTATTGAAATAAATTGCGATGCAAACACTTGCGCTTGTTACCACCGCCGATCATTTCACTGTGGAATAATCCAGAATGACTGCATTATTGTTCTCACTCATCTAATTGTGCTATAACCTTCTTGCCTATCAAATAATGTGTTCTACATGACCACCTATTGTACACAATACAACACAAATTGCCTACTAAGAGCATTAACTATATGCCTTACCTACCTCATCAAAATTACTTTTTTTGGCATACATGCAACATTGTATAAAGTAAGCTTTGCCCTAATACCTCACATGTAAAGGCCTTAACAGCACACCATGCTATGTATTTGCACAGTATTTATAAGCCCTGATACAGAAATCAGCAAATAAATAATGAATTCATTGTTTACATACACCAGACACTAAACCGCTTCTCATGCGTTCAATAAAAATACTGACATACAAATACCAATATTAAAATATTACGCAGTAACGTTTTATAAAATTATTAGAACAAAGAACTCACCCTTGGAAGAGTCATCGTATCCAATATGCTTTATCGTTTGACGGACAACAGTTTGATAGTCTACATTGGCCTTGGAGGTGATTTCGCCGCAAAGCAGAACCATGCCAGTTTTCGTTACTGTCTCTGTAAAAGCCATTGTAAATACATGGTATTATTGTGTTTGCACATAACTTACAATCTACATCTATTCTCACGAAATTCGTTAGCAAGGAAAAATATTTTATAAAGGACACATCTTGACATATAAATATGCAGGTGTTGGCTTTATTTTACGAATAAGGAACACCAGGAATTTAAACAAGAAAACTGATTCGTCGATGCAATGACTACAGTTCCAACATACCACAAGCAACTTTGGCGTCCGGATCTTGTTTCAAATGAGCGTCTAGGATAGCGTCACTGATTTGGTCGCACATCTTATCTGTAACATTAGAATCATATTTTATTAAGTAAAGCCAACAGTCGCCACTCGCCAGTCACTTAAATTGCATAAATGTCTCATAGTGTATATAATATTTGTTTTACAAATAAAAGCACTTATGTTGTGCGTATATTATATCCATGCCATGTCATACCATTCGATGTCCACTCATATTTCAAAATCAACGGAAGCAATAAAACATAATGGTAGTTATAAAAGTTTGTGTGAAACATTCACAAGAATTCTGAATAGCATTACATATTATGGTGTTATCACTTTAAGTGGACTGTTCGGAATTTACACTATTTAATGCATGAACTTTACGCGGTACATAATTGGAATGAATAAAATGAAGATAAATTTTATTACTATTACAACTCAGCCACCAAGACATTTCCCTTACTATCATTGGCTTGTAGAACGAAGCTACTAATAGTAGAGTTTTATAAGTATTATGCTGTTCTTGTGTAATACAACACAATTTTGTATCAATCAGTAAGCGACCCAACCTTAGTAATGTTAATGTAAATGAGTCAAATTATTATAGCAGAACCAAAACCAAAATCAATCGGATACATCACAAGATACCTCGCATTTTATTACTCACAATCGTTAGAGTTCATCGCATTCATATTCATCCATTATAAGTTCATATCGCTTTATAGAGCAGAAAAGTTTAATATAAAGTACTGGGCATGAAAAATCTAAAAAAGGTGTGAAAAGAGGTACAAAGGTTATTGATTTTTTGCCATTAATGTATAAAGCTCAATATTTAATAACTGCGGATTTAAGTAAGGTAACAGTAATAGTAATACGAACTCCCTACTTTTAAAAAATTACATAGGTTAGCATTTATTTATGTCTACTGTTTACTTATAATTTCATGCTTTACGGATGAACAAACATACATATTATAGTAGATGTAGTTTTGCATACAACCTTCTTTATGTTTTGTTCATGTAGCTTGTACAGAGTAGGCAATTAGATTATTATTAGCAATTAAATTGCTGTAAACGCCAAAGCAGATGACTTCAATCTCTGCTTCCAATTCAGTGTAACAAGGTTACATGTGAAATCTTGTATACACATGAAGCATAATTTCTGTGTAAGCGTCAATTGTTTAAGATGTTAATTACATTACAACTTTTAATGCCTTTGAATCTGGCAATTACGAATTAGAAAAGAATGCAACTAATTATACATAAATTCTAATTATGTTTAGAGAAAGTTAATTCACTGCAGTAAGTACCTATTGGTATTTGCATTGTGTTATGTTTTCTCTTTTAGTTCCAAATAAAGATGAGGACATAACTACTTTAAATCCATGAAAATGTTTATGTATACTTTATAAATTCGTTTCACAAGAAAATAATCGTAATAATAATATCCTTGACACACATACAGTAGAAATCGAAAATGCTCCATGAAACTTTTTCTTGTCCATGAATTGAACGAAGCACCTATTAAATAGATGAAAGTGCCAAATAAAACTACCTATAGGTGTGCTAGGTACTTCATTTCATTCCACAATTCGAGGCGTATTAATATAAATAAAGTAAATAAACACTAAATAAAACCAATCATTTCGAGTGCATTATTAGTAGCGTCTTGAAGTTTTATACAGCACTAATGACCTCGAATTACTCATACAGGTGCTAATGCTGTTGTAGCAATCAAAAGGTATTTACATGCATATAAATATTAAAAGCAATCCCAGAGCAAAGTTTACGTAAGGAGCGTGGTTTTGATTGAATAGATGCTAGTAGAATGATTCCAAACCAATTCAATGGTACTATGTTTCACATGATGTTTACAAAACACATGGCATAAATCTTGTCAATATTTGTATCGACTACAAAGAAAAGAACTGCCGTTTCTACTTTTTATGCGAATCAAAGTGCTACACAGTAAGCTGACTCTACTTCATAGAATGATGATGCTGAAGCCAAGCCCAGGAATGCAGTGACTACTACTTGAGCTTCATAGACTTATAATATTTACTTATAAGTACAAATACAAATAAAGATGCTTCCCATTTCCCATTAAACAACTTTTGTGTTTGCTTAATTATTATTCTGTTCATATCGTCTTGAACTTGGTTAGTTCGTTTAAATTTTGAACAGCGAATCTATATAAACTAGATGTGCAAAAGTGTGTACGCTTGCTTGAACTCAATGCTCTGAATTACGAACCAGCTGTTATCTTTCACTATACATTCAGATAATAAAACATACATACTAATGATGAAAAAGTAAAATTCCTGTTGAGCAAGAGTCTGGAAGTGAAATCATTCGCTATCCCAAATCAACTATTTAATTTCCTCTAACAACGATACCATTAACAAGAAACACATAATATCTCAATATGAATTTACTAAGTAAGAAGTAACAGGTATTTTTTCTCCGCAAGAAAAAAGTTCAGAGAAAAGAAAAGAGTACTAAACAGAAAATACATTAAACATTTCCTTACTAAAAATCTAACAATTACCATGGTCTACGAAACATATACTTTGCAGAAGGTCTTACAAAAAATGAAAGCTTTTCTTCATCTACTTATTATAATAGAGCGTCTGCATGGTTAGACAATAAGACTTACTTTTGCCATAACAAAAACTGATGGTACAAAGAAAATCGTTCTCGCATGCATTTTCCTACATGCTACACGTCATACCAATACGAAACTACGCTAAACATGAGAATTTTCCACATAAATCTGAGTCAAGTTATGAGTTTTGTACGCAGTATATTTTTCATGGAAAATAATATCCCACTTAACTTGCTGACTTAACTTCCCTTTTCCCTAAACTATTATTTGACAAGCTTTGTGCACTTAAACGCGTTGTAAAATCAAATAATAATAATAATACAGATATGTACAAACTGCTTTTTACAATTGGAGCCCTTTTGCCCTTCGTTTAGTGTAATTTACATTTCTATACGTTTTAATATATTTTTCTAACCTTTGTAAATTGTAAATGGAAAAGTTCGAGGTGGTTCGGCAAGAGAACATTTAAATGACCCTTGCCCCTAATACAAAGTTATCCAATACCTAACTATCTTTTGTAATAATTTTAGACTGTAGATTACTCAAATAAAAATAAATAAGCATTCGACAAGGACTTAACAGATTGAATTGAACTTAATAAATTTAATTTCTAAATACAATTGAGTAATTCTGCTGTAGTTTAAACCATTAGTTATGACTTGGACGATTATGCAACAGATAGATTCAAAGATGCAGTGTAATCTTCATTATTTATGTGTCGGAATATCAGTATCAGTAATAATATGCAAGATTATACCTTATGTACAAACATCAGATGGTTAGATATTTACTAACGAGTTGTTGTGCTACGTAGATACTCATACAACTCAGTTAAAGTTACAAATTTTTACGTTAATCTTTACTATAAATAATATTTCCCGATTTACATGTCATTGCGTAATGATTATGCAAAGGTCTGATGATGCAATGATTCTCAACTCAAATTGACCTTTGATTGTGCCTACTGACTATACCACTATGGGGTATACGCAGCAGTTCGTATCTGGTAATGGAATTCACACAGATTCACAGATCAGTTATATTTATCTCACTCCCATTTACGTCAAGAATGGTGAAGTCAAGAAAGTTGCTTAGGTACTTAGACATCGACTTTTACATTTAATATATCCACTACCTGAAATGGATGAAAGTGACATGAAATCAGAAACATTAGAAAATCGTTCTGTTTCGAACTCGAAATTCGACACTACTATGTACAATCAATAAATGCCAAAATAGCAAGAAAGCTACATAAAATTATGTACTTACAATTAATAATATTTGTAATATCATATGCTTATAATATATATTTTAATAGTTTACGCAGCATAAAATAATGTAGTACATGCATGTAAAGGATGTGCATTGCGCACACATCACTGTGTACTTGACTGCAAAACAACAGTATTTTTGTGTCTATGTTTGCGTTATTGGTGTGACAGCATCAATAACAATAATCAATAATACGTGACTTTTTCAGACAACCTCACATGTACATTCATGCTACCTTAATGTCAAAATTAGTTTCACTTTCAATCTAAGTATAATGTAGGTATTTTTAACGTTATGAATGATGTATCATGTATATTGCTTTGTTCATACCAACTCATACCGACAAGAAGAATGTGTGTGTACGTGTATGTAATCGCAACATTTTTCACAAATTACACATCATATTACTGTCATGTCTCCTTCGTAAGCTTAGTTAGCATCACCAATGCTATTTACTTCCATTAATAATACGTCACACTCTACGGTGGGTGTGTATGCTGATGTTTAAGTCTAAGTTCAGATTAATAAAGTTGCAACTTTTAAAAGAAAAAGATACCTAGTTCAAAACTTACGATAGCTTAACTCAGCAATTATTTATCGCAAGTGTGGCATATAATAACCAATGCAATACTCCGATTTATAAATAACCTTCATTTCATACCCTGGCCTGGTACTGACTATATTTTATACTGGCACCTGCATAATGCTATAAGTGCATGACGAAGTTCTTCACCACCTTATCATCATCATCCCATTTAAAGTCATAGTCCGATGTTTCACAACTTGGTATTGAGCTGAAAGTTAATCATTATTTGATAATAATCCGCTCATAGTGTTTACGGTGCAAATTACAGTTACAAATCACAATACGAAATTGAGATTAGATATTCAAGAATGAGCTCATGAAAACTCAACAAAGCACTTGAGATCAATATCTATCTGTGGTATTGTATCAGTGGTTGTAGCATACATACCTAATCATATTTTGTATATTTTAACGCTTTAACCGTGTCAAACTATGTGCAATGTCAGGAAACGTTACAATAAAAATATGATTTTGTATTGCAAAAGAAGATAACAACACTTACATTTCAACTTTTTACACTTAAATGCTAATATACTTTACACACACAAAAACAATAAAAAACATCTTAAGTGGATCAAATTAAAGAGAAATATATGATTAAAATGATAGCGTAAACCTCTACTACTTTGCTTTGTGTTACGTGCGCCATGGGAAAAGTTGGAAAATACGATATTCACATTAAAAATTATGGCTAGAAAGCAGAAGCACCTAGTAGACATATTCATTCAGATTGCCATGATAAGAATTTTTGCGTTTGAACCAGACACAGAAGTACATTATATATGATAAATCGTATAAGTACGTACATACGTTGTACAATTACACATGTGTGTGTGTGCGATCAAACTGGTCAAAAAAGAATAAAACTCGCCAAAAAGTCACCTTCATTTGCAGTTTTTTGCTTCGTCTGACGTATTTAATCGGAAAATCCTCACATAAAGTCAGTCAGTCTCGCTAATGCAATACACTCGTCAGACTCGTCACCTACATATTTCTATCTCACTGGAATACTATTATAAGTGGTATGCCTTTCAAATAACAATGTTATTCAAAGCATTCGTCAGTTGTTTGTTAGGATAAACTAACAAATCTGGTGCTTTTATGTTGTACTTGTTACGTTACTTACACAATTATTATCAGCAGTAGCATACAAAGTTTCCATTGCATTAGGTCAAGTAATTAAATTGCATAACCTGAGTATACTATTCACTCAATATCAGAACTCATCACAATTAACACACGTAAAAATTTCCATAATAACGGAGAAATTATCTAAACATAAGTACTAAATAATTGTTTAATTATATCATTTTCCTAGAATTTAAAGATACAACATACACATGAATTAACAGAGAACAATGAGGATACATTAGGTAAGGCACTTCTGTAGAATTCAAGCAACTGCATTAAAGAAACAAACATTCCAGACTGTTTGCATAGCAAGCAATTAGGTACATCACTCACCACAGCATTAGGTTTTACACTCTGTGTGTACCACTAATTATAGTTATAAATACGACGTAAGAAGTGAACAGGTTTCAGACATAGTGAATAGTTATTTGAATGCATGCAAAGTTTGTATTTTGTTTGTGGGTAAACATTGTTATGAATGAATTTGACAATGGCAAGAATGGGCATCAATCATTCAAATGTAGAACAGCTTTTCAATTAAATGTTGCAGATGCACATTCATACTACTACTACAACTGTTTAATCTGTATTGTGCTGCTCATCATTTAAAGCATTTTAAATTGATGTTTCATATTATCATCTTCCTTAACCAAGAAACACTTCTTATTTACTTAGGACGTCTCGTCAACTACCAGTAATATGCTACATAGAATTTGCACTTGAGTAAATACAAACACTGGAACAATTGAAAATATGTGCAGGCGTATACTATTTAACCTGGTGTATGTATTCAGTTCTTGTCAACAGTAAATTAACTGACTGTGATTGTTATTCCACGAATCAACGATAAACTCATTTATACACGTTTATTGATATGAGTGTTAGTCATGCATAGTCTTTATAATCTAACAAGTGTTGTCTCAGAGGAAGCAAAGAAATACAACTAGCTCCGTGGTGGCAGCATAGTAATAACATGTAGAGATAATAATAAAGACACGCCATAATATCTATTTGATGTAACGTGTCCCCACAGCTCAAAACCAAAGCTACAAGGCTTCGACATAACTTTTGTTAATACTTTATTAACGCACATTAATTATCATCATTATGCTGTGTTAGTCATATATTTATATGTAATACATATGGCCGCTTCATTACCACCACCACGTCATGTCAGTAAGCCAGTCTACTAACACTAACCAAACCACATGCCGGCCGACATACAAGTATGTAAGTGGATAATTATCTGCAGCAATAAATATAATAAATAAATAATAACTCCTATTATTATGACTTACTTACAAAACATTACCTATAGCCTATACCGTACCCATCCCTCCATTATTCATTTCATTCATTCTAGCAGATACTAGGTGCCTATACAATCAATGTTACGGATATCCTGGATATCCGTAATCTCTAGTCTCTAGTATTAATAGATATTTTCTAATAATTATATGGATGATATATTTGAGAATCATTCCCCATAATTTCTATACAGGTATTGCAGCATTCTATACCTATTACTACATTAACATCACTTTTCAAAAAAGCTAATAATAGGAACCCTCTCTTAACAAATGTATTGTATACAAACAGTGTACATATTATAAAACTGATGCAGGTGCTAAAAGAATGGATTCAGTGAGTCTCATTCCACTTTGTAGAATTATGTTCATGTAAATACCCTGAATACGTCAATGTACATTGTAAAGCGGAAAACTATACAAACAGTCAGTAAACAGAGAAAGCGGAAGGTACAATACAGTATTTTACTGCATGCACAATTGCCATAAAATTATTTATTATTGCTTAATGTTTACATAAAAGTTTTGTAGAAGTATGCCAATTATGATTACAACATATTATCTAGCTGAGTTGTCAATTGCGTTATCTGGTGACGCGGTCGTTTTTCAAACGCTATAAATTGTCATGTGACATCCGTTTTCTGCAAAACCTGCCTGATAAAAATGCTTCGGCAGGTCACATCAACCACGTATCATTCACATTGGTATCAGGTTCCATTTAATTTTCTGTATTTTGCATCTGCATGCATGCCTGCGCTCAATTAAGAGGTCTCAGCTTATTGTTAGACAGAACTGGACCCAATTCTAGCTTGCTTAGACAGCGAGTGCAACGTGGACGATATTATGATGATGCAATACTTCGAATCGAAAGCATTCAGACTTTCAGACTACTTACTTACAATGACAGCAATACGAGGCTATACAAAGTCCATTGCTGAAAAGGATTTTTAATCCTAAACTTCAATGACTGGTCATACTGGTAAAGTGTGAAACTAAAGGCTTAAATACAGAAAATTGAAGAATTGGCTAGTACGATGGCATGGATATATATCACACAAATTACTTTCATCCGAACTAAATCAGTTCAAGTTCGTGGATGTATGTAATGTGCTATATATGATTTAAGTGCTTTTAAATGTATTGTTGAAAAAGCGGATTTAAAATAACAAACTGCTTACCCGGGTGCCCCTCGCCTACTGATTCGGAAGTAAACAAGAACGTTTCCCCGTTGGCCAAATTAGCTTCAGCAAAACTGCTGGCATTTCCATTGCCATTATGGCTGGCGTAGCCATTGGTTCTTGCGTTTTCTGGCATTTTTGTAACCTGTAAAATGAATTGAATCAAAAAGGGTTAGACATGCTTCAAATAATAAGAATTAAGAACCATATTTTAAGCCTTTTCACACAGGTTACCGAGACAAGGGACATAATACAAGTTGAGGCTAACAAGCACACAGACTACAGACAGATTCGCATAATAGTTTAATTGATTTGCATTTAGATTACGAATTAGCCGTTCAATTTTCGTCATTAACATAATCATTGCAGTAACTGATAAAGGTGATTAATTACCAAACATACAATGCAAGGGGTACTGTGGTACTAATAAATTAAGAAAACTTTTGCAGAAGTG
The DNA here is from genome assembly GCA_019776165.1 of Pogonognathellus flavescens. Taxonomy (NCBI): domain Eukaryota; kingdom Metazoa; phylum Arthropoda; class Collembola; order Entomobryomorpha; family Tomoceridae; genus Pogonognathellus; species Pogonognathellus flavescens. The sequence goes on from JABASD010000168.1 coordinate 106,345, forward strand.
AATCCGTGAGAATCTGATATACATTCTTGCATAAATTAAACTGTGTATAATGTGCTATGTTCTTATGTGTGAGAAAGTTGTGTGCTTTCACATAATTAATTAAAATTCTGAACTTTCTCTTCTGGTATTATTAATAATTAAAAGTAACACATTAAATGATGTGAAATTACAAAAACTAAAAAAACAATGGAACGATGTCACATTCAACATACAACATAAAAAATTCCAATATAATATGTTCTGTCTGTACTATACTAACACTAACTACTATACGAACATTTACATAAAACCATTATAAAACTAAACCCAATAAAACATAATTGCAGTTCCAGACTTGTATATAAAAATATGTCCAGAACTTATTTGTTGCAAAAGCTACGGATCAAAACTGCTTAGCATAAATTATGCAGTTTTCACTCTTTTTTGTATACAAACACTTTACCATTTAATTCACAAAACTACTGATGCCTAATTCTGAAAGAGCAAAGAGTAGTATTTAGTATTTGAAAACACTGGAAAAAGTATTAGTCTTGTTAATTTAAAATATGGTAGTATTTACATATTTATATGATGTAATGTAATATTTACTTTTAAATTGGTGCCGAAATACAAATTGGAAAGATAGATTCTGCTGGAATGCAACTGGGGTAGTGAACTTATCGAAGCAGGTCTGCTCGAGAAAAGGTTTATACTTGGTGCTGGAAAATGTAGGTTGGTAGAGTTCGGTCCGAATCCGGGCTTTCCGAAAAATATGTAGCGAAAGAGCAGACTTTTGCGAATGGCTTTGACTGACGAAGATGAGGAAGAGACTAGCAGGTACTTTTTGTGATGTACACAGCACGACGCACGCACAGCAAGTGAAACAAGCATGCAGACAGAAAATACAGATCCATCAGAACCGCGAATGCCAATTAATGCCCATACAACTTTACCAACTTGCTTAGTTAACGTGGTAAATCTATGCTCTATACACACAGACTCTTTAACTTGTACAAAACTTCAAGAGCTTCAATACTTAAGTGCAAAATGCAATAGTAGTATGTATATGGCCAATGTATAGCTGTAATCTGTATTTGTCGTATTCGTATTGTATGTATAGTTAAAGTTTTGTATGTATAGACACGTTAGACGAGCTATGTAGAGTAGTTAAGTAGAATTGTAGTTTAGTGTGCGAATTGCATGTGGCACAAGTGGCAGTTTGCGTATATAAATCTAACAACTAATTCTTCTTCCAAATCAATCGCACTCTCTAGTACAGCTTTTCCGCACCATACTCACTTAATACCAGACTTCACTTAGGTATGTTACATATTATGTAACTTTAACTATAGACATATGTGTATAGACACATAGACAGCAAAATATTGTATGTACAATATGTACTATGTCTCTCTCTCTCAGTTAAATATCTGCCTTTGTCCTTTATGTCTTTAGCTTTAAAGCCTAAACTAATGTAAGGTATGCTGCTGGCAATGCTGCTTGTATATTTGTACATGCAAATATTATGCTGCTTTACATACAAACGTGTATATTGATTACGCCTGTCTTTGTGTATGTGATCTGTGTACAGACAGAGTACAGGATGTCTATACTACTAAAGATGCAGTGTATGTACTGAATACATGCTTCACTTCTTTGGTTGTAATAATCTTTTATTTTTATTATTTTTAATCTTTTATTTTACGCGTAGTAAGTATGTGTGTAACTCTATTCAGTTTCAAACAATTGCAAAAAATGGATACGTTGTATTTGGCAATTATTAATTATTATTAAGTAATTGGTAATTAGTAATTACTCATCATATGGAAAGCTTGGAGGATAATAATTAAATGCAGAACAAAGAGTAGTTAGTAATAATTTATGAAATGCAGATTTCCCTCGAGACACTTCGATTGAGTACATTTCAATTGTGTTTGAGGGCAAAATTAATAGCTTACAGTATATTGTACGGTTGGGTAATAAGAGTAAAGGGTCGCTCTGCATACTTGGCAGTGTGCATACCTACATAAAAAGCGTATTTGGAAATAACAAAAAGTAATGATGATATTAATCAAAAATGAATTAATAGTATGTAAACGCATAAAATATGCAAGGAAGTCGAAGCACCTACTTAGCTTAGGTGTATGCAATATCACGATATCAAAGTCATAATTATAATATTATTGCAAATACTTATATTGATTTGTGAGAATAGTCAATATTGATAAAATGACGAATCAAAGGTTTTTAGCAAGATAATAAGTCTAATAAGCAGATTTGATTTGTATAAATGTACCTAAGAGGTAGCATATTCAATCGAAATTTAATGATATTAGGTGAGCAATTATATTAATTATGGTTTTGGCCCTTATAAAGAAAGTAAGTACACGTCCTAGTCTGGGAAGTGTACCTAATACTTTTTACGATTTGAGAGCTAGGAGTCCTACCTCGTCTTACACTAGAATGTGTTTTATATACAAGTTGTATAGTTGCATATAGTCATAATCTCATAATTGTGTTGGAAAAACGGTAAAAGCGTACGTATAGGTGACGGTGTATACATGGTATGCATATTACACTTAGTAGGAATTTAATTACTGATACGAAGTCACATTTTCAATGCTCATAAAACTCACAATCCCCATTCGAAATTCGAATTCATCAATTTTACTTTAGTCAGACAAATATACAAGACATCCACAACGCAAGGTCTTACCAACAATAAATCTAGGTGACAGTCAAGTGGTTTACTTAGTGGGACAGGGGAAGTAGGAAGTCTCGGACTCGGGCTAACAGTATTTAAGAATGTATAATAGCGATACATAATTAAAAAAGTAATATTTTATTAATATTTATCAAAATTGATACAGTATTAACAGTAGTATACAGTACATGAAAATTAGAGATGCTAATCATGAAAATATGTTTTCCAAAGTTAAGTTTTAATGCGATTCAAACATTAAACCATATAGGTGGAATAATTGACTCAGTATATGGCGAAAACAAAGACCGGTAAGCATAATAAGAGTTTTATGGCTACAACTTACTTTCTAATAGTAATTATATTTTACAAACGAATTATTATTTTATTTTTTTGGTCCCTATAATAGTTATCTTACATATCATAGTAGATAGTAGTACAGTGTTGATTGATGCCTAAGTGAATAAAAACCGTAAGATTTTATATATTATATCAGTCAGACACATTGACATAATTATTACTTATAGCCTATACATATATCACTATTTTCATTATTATTATGCAATGCAGTTAACTGTAATTAATCTATGTGTTGCATTTTATATACAATAATAAAATTGGCTTAAAATGAGAATTAAAAAGTTCATTTTGTGGCAAAAATATTTCACTCATACAAAGTCCTCATCTCATGTAGGTAAGTTTGAAAAATAAGGTGAGTCTTTAGGTAAAATTTTTATCTTCGCACATAACTTTTCGAGTTGAAAAAGTTTGTTAAATACACTATGCTACTAATGCTACTCGTTTTAAGTGCTCGACCTTCGGATCTCTTCTTCTTTAATAACTGCCTTCGGGTTACTTCACCACTCTAGCCTGATTGGGCTCAACTTTCCTTGTAGGTATGGTATAGGGACTGTGCGCTTCATAGAGGCATGACAATCGCGCCAACTCTTAATACTATAGTAGATTTTCATAGGCGGACTTTGCTCCATGTACCTACTCAATAC